>VDFB02098674.1:0-25744 GCA_007258455.2 Sequoia sempervirens
AGACACGGTGTGAGGACAGGGCATCTATTTCACTATAAAAACATTTTTAACATCTAGCAGCACAAGAAATGACTCAATTAATCAACAATTAAACTCCTCTAACTCCAGAACTCTTCTTATCTCTTCCTCTACTAATGCATCCTTGCAGCAGGCCATCGACCTTGCAGACCACAACATAAGGAAATTTGAAGTATATAGACGTAGTGGAGCATAGATTAGAGCCTGACTAAACTGGAAGTCTGGAACAAGAATGTTGACAAGGGTTCTAAATTCTTATTCCAATTTTTAGGCAAAAACATAAACAAGAAACAGTGACTTCACTTTCTTGATTAGGATAAATAACTTTTTATTGATGATGAGAGTATCAAAAATATCTTTCTCCAGTTTTATCAATAATTGTTCTTTGATCTTCCAGTGAAAATCCTATCCAGAAGGAAATTGAATAGTCTATTGGGAACTGTACACTCACCAAGATTGATCCCGATTAACAGCAATACCTTGCACATTCTTCACTTTAGAGGAATTTGATGCAGCCCTTGTTTCCATGGCTGATGAAATCCTAGTATTGATTGTCTCCCAGTTAACTTTTCCAAGACCATGTGGCCACATATCAGAGAAGATTATTTTGCAGTCTATTGAAGCTTTTGAGAAAGGTTCATTAGGCCTTCTTACTAACCCATGCCTAATTAAGCTTCTCTCCAAAGACGCAAACGAGGATATGGTAGCTAGCTGGCAACCTACCACCTTATTGAATATATCTTATAAGATTTTAGTCAAAGCTATAGTTATGTGTATCAAAACTATCACGTAGGAGATTGTTAGGCCTGAATAAACTGTTTTATTGGGTGGAAGGTATATTCTGGATCATAGAAGCAATAATCTCTTAAAAAAATGTGATAAATAGCAATTTATCTTTTCTTGCCTCCAACACTGATTTTTTCCCTCAAAAAACCGTGATAATTTGATAAACCAATCAAATGAGATTTTGACTGATAAAATCATGATCTGTGATTAAATTGCAATTTTTAACAAAAACTTTTAGATCAAGAAAAATTAGGGTGTGATTTTTTTCAGTTTCTATGATGATTTTTAATTTTTCTTAACTCTAACCTGACTCTTTTCCTTTTTTCCCAATTTGATCATAATTGAATAAGTTGAACAAAACTTTATCTTTTGGTTTGCATAGTTATTCCTAAGAAATATTATTATTGTTATGTTCTAGATAACTTAATGCTTACATGGGAAGCTATTGAATGGACCTAACAAACATCTCAAAATGCTCTGTTGATAAAGTTAGATCTTGATAAAGCCTGTGACAAAATCAAATGGCAATTCATTCAAAATATGCTTGGCTGGTTTGGGTTTGGACCAAGGATTGTCTAACCCATGAAAATTATGTTCAATGATGCTAATGCTCGACTGGCTATCAATGGTTCTCTCTCCTCCCCATTACCCCTTTAGAGATCATTTATCAAGGTTGCCTCTTGGCCCCATTATTCATGTTCATTCTGCTATTGCTTTGGGGTACTCCTTCAATATGCCCACTCTAAACACCTTATCCGTGGAATTTCCCTTCCTAATGATATTGTTGCTTTGAATTTCCATTTGGTTGATGATAGTATTTTTTCAGCCAAAACTCTGCTGGAGAAGTGGCCAACACCCTCAATGTCCTTGACCTCTACTATGTTGTTTCTTGTTCCCAAGTATCCATGCATAAAATGGAATACCTTATGAGCTCTGCAGCTCCTCCTTCACCATGGATTCCTCTAGAATGGTAATACCTCAAGCACAGTGTGATCTCTAGATACTTTGGTATCCCCTTTACATTTGGAGTTTCCTTCTGAAATAAGTCAAAATGGTACATAAACAAGTTAAAGTCCAAGCTTCTTTCTTGGACCTAGAGATTCCTCTCTATGGTTGGCCACATTCAAGCGGCTGACAGCTATGTCTAGATCTCTTTTTGTTGGCTGCCTCACAAAACCTGCTACAAACAACCCCCTTAGTTGATCAAAAGTTTTTTGTGGGCCAAATAGGGAAATAAGAGAAGCATGCATGTTCTTCTTGGACACATTGTACTCAGCCAAAGAATCAGATGGATTGGACCTTATTGACCCCTACATCAAAGAACTTGCCTCTTGCTAAATGAATTGTAAAAACTAAAAAGCACTCAAGCGCTCCTTGCCTTGGAAGACTATTACTGGAGGCCGCATATAGATTGCTAATATCAAGGGTTCCCAATCTTCTATTGGGTGGAAAGATAAACTTTTGTTGGCTTCAACTCAGTTTAATAGCATTTGGAAGGCTTGGAAAATGGTTTCTCCCTTACTACGGCCATGTGCTCAGTCAGTAAGGCATGGGCTTAGCTTTCCAATATCCTCCATTTGGTGGAATTGGTTGATCGAAAGGATGATCAGCCACTTGCGGTGTGCAAACAGCTTTGTGGTAAATCCCTATTCAAGAAAAGCATTGAAAGTGAAACTTTAAAAGATATCTAGCAACTTTCTAATCTTCATTGAGAAAGTACCGCCCAGCTCTTGCCATTCAACTTATCCTATCACTGATCCCACCTTCCTTGAAACTCAAATTGTTCAACATCTATGAATGCAACTTTCTAAAAGATTGGAGATGGCCGATGGGGAGTAAACTCACCCTCTTCCCCCCCTAAATTTGTTTACAGCTCACTGGTTCCTCCTATCCAATATGGCATGAGATTTAATGCCAAAGCCAATGAAAGTGTTCTTTTCACACCTTTAAATGGAACAAACTTAGTCACACCATTTGGAAATCTAAAGCTGATGCTTAAGCTCAGTTGCTGAGCTGGAAACTGCTTCACTTCCACCTCCCCATTAGTGCCCACATCTGATTCTTCCAAACTCGGCCTATCCTCTGCCCCTTTTGCCAGAAGAAAGAAACCATAAATATTCTTTCTAGTTCTGCCTTCATGCCCAATACAAGTGGCAATCTATGTTCTCGTCCCTTCCTGCTATGTTCAACAGATATAGATCATGGAAATTTTCTCTCCTGGGAGTTAATGTGTCTAAAAATATTGTCTTTAAAACCTGCAGACAAACAATTCTTAAGCATATTTGAAGTTTCAAGTGTTCAGTTGTTTTCTGTAACCAAATTCATCCTCTGGAAATTGGCATTTCAGCACTTAACTCTTAACATTTTGTTTTAGATGGCAAATGTCATCCGTGCTTTGCAGGAATCCCTTCAAGTAAATGTGGAGCTCAAAAGCAAGTTGTCTCTGTCCAAGATCAGCTTCAGCACCCACCAAAAACCAAGAAAACCTCTCTAAAACGATGGAAGAGGTTACTTTAGGAGTGGACAATCTGGCCAATGTTGGATCAACCTTGAACAATGAAGGCCATATCAATAGAGCTAACTTTTGATTCATCCAAAAAGTACAGAAGAATGTCAATCGTATTGCAGATCAAATGAACATTGACACTGCTTATCCAGTTTATGAACAATATGAGTAGTGATTTACCATTAGTTGTAATTTTGATTTCTGCCGATGGTTGTGAATTGTCTTGCTTTCTTGCCCGTGAATTTTCACCAACTGCTTTGTTGTATCTTCTATTAATTCTATAAATCGGCTGCTGCTCTATAACTTTCTTATTCATCTTTTTATTCGGTGAAAAAACCTCCCATTACTGCTGGCCTCCCCACTTTAGAACTTCTTTGATATTGTTGGAAATGATATTATTAAGAGCCTAAGCAATTAGCTTTGGTACGCATTTACTAAGCCCAAGGTTTTTCTCAGTGAATCTAATCTGGATTCATGCACTCCGTGACCACAATCCAGGACGCTAGACATGCTTCACAGGATATAAGCAGTTTGAAAATATGGGTGTAAATTCAATTCTTACAAAAAGTCTACAAGACTTCACGAATGTGGTCCAGGTACTTGTTCCATAGTCTTATTATAAACAAGATGATGTTACCTATGCAAGGAACAAGTTTGTGAAGGATCATAAGATGCTCTCCATCATGTAAAAGAAACATGTGGCTGCATTGGTGAGACAAATTTAAAAAAATTTGTACCCACTTATACAACCTCCTTGACTTTGAAATAGATTGTCTAGACTTCTTGTGGATCAATGAGAACATGATAACTTCATTCTATCTTTGTAAAGTACTTTTGCATTACACAAACTTTCTACCATATCATAGATACAAGGCATCAAGTACCTATTCTGCACATAAATTTTCAGAGAATGGTAGTTATTGTACATTGTACATATGCCATGAAGGCAAGAACCGTGCTTTCTATGGGAATCATTGACTTCCATAGAATGAGGAGATTGATTGAATGTGTCCCTCTTCGATGATGTCTTAACGCTGATGCTTACAATTTTCCTCCTCTAGAAAATACCTATCGTACAACAAACCATATGGGAATTATCCTACAATTAGGGACTCAATATTGGATCGCTCCTAAAAATGGAAAGTGGATCTAGCAGGATCCTTTTGTTTAATTGGTAAGTTTCTTTAATGAACTGGTTGAGGGATGAGTTCCATCGAATTCAACCAAAACTCGAAAATGGCCTCCAACGGAATCAATATAATTTAGATAACTCATTTAGACATCTATATGATGTTCCTTGCACAATGGGTCGACCAAACCACCAAAATGTACAACTATCAGGGGACTATGATTTGAAGTTTGCACCTAGTTCATTTTTGTGGTGAGGCACTCTGCCACAACCTGATGAACTATTTTTAAGAGCCACAATAATAGCCTCTATTGCAGAGACCGCATAAGTGAGAAAAAAATGTCTTCGGTTGATCAAACAACACAATTTATGAGAAGGAATAGTCAATTTGCACAGAAGCCTCACTAATAAAGACAATGTATGACTACAAAAGAGATTCAAATATTCTCAATATTTATCGCCAATCCCGATGATCACACTTCGTAATCTTAACTCTCAAATTATATGAATGTTTTCCTAGTAGCACTTGGCGTTTGTGCACTAAGTGGGTCCCCTTGCCTTTTGATTATTATTATAAATAAATGAGAAAAACAGAAAATTTCATTGGTGTAAAAACTACTCATTGAAATAATATTGAGATTATATGTTCCCAGTACTGGATGGTCTCTGAAAAGCACAACCTTCCGAGCTTTTAAACTTTTTCAGCTCACATACTCCAAAAAAATGGGTTTTGTTTTACCAGCAGGTGCTTACAGATACTTAGAAGACAAAATGATCTCCCTTTCCAGATTGCTCAACAACGATTTGGTCTATTGAAGGTCTCAAGATATCCAGGAATTCAGTAGAAAAAGAAGTCTAATGAACCTGTACAATAGAAGTATTCCATACAAAATCAGAAGTAATAAGCAAAACATGAACTACACAGTATTTCCATAGTTACAGGGAGACGTGTCTCTTCTGGAAACTCGTCGGACATGTCTCCTCAATTTTTCATGTAAGAGAACATAAAAACTCTACATTTTGGCAAGTTTCCATATGGAAAGAAAAAAAATGAATCGACATTTCTAAATTTCAATGTGTAATATCAAATTGTAGTATGAACTCTTTTGACTCTTTGACATTTGTGTGTTTAAACATTAAATTATTAAATTATACCCCCATCTCCTATTTTCAAAAATATATGTAATGTACCAATCTCCAATTATGAGTATTTCACTTGGGAAACCCCTTCAGGGAAAAAGTCGTTCTTCAACCATTCACAATACAATAATAAAGCTCCTACTCAGCCCTTAAGCATGTGTGCATATTAATAGACACATCAAAAAATAATTTTACAATTTATATAAATGCTTTAAAACCATGAACAAAATAAAAAAGCATTTTTCTATATATATGAATGCTTTAAAACCATGAACAAAAATAAAAAAACATTTTTCTAATATCTCTCACTAATCTTCATGGCCGTAAGTATATAACATACTTCCAATAATTCACTGGCATGCTTGCACAAGCCAAATTCTGTAGCTCTGTACATTAATAAACTGAAACAAACTCCAAATTCTGACATCAAAGCTTGAAATTAGACCAAATATATTGAAAAAAAGGAAGACCATGTACCAAAATAAATCGTATCCCTACATTAACCAAATTACGTAGTTCTGAGGATACAGCAACTGGAACAAAATCCAAATTCTACCATTAAAAAAAACAATAATCAATAAACTAACAAAAATAACAAAGTTAAATTATTTATTTTTTATTTATTTTTTTAAACGAACACAACTTATCCATCTATTCAATTAATTCACATATCTACACAAGCCAAATTCTCTAGTGCTGGGGTATCAAAAGCTCGAAAAAAGCTCCAAATTCTAGCATAGAAAACTGCACATAAATCAACTATGTAAACAAAAGCACAGATCACTATCTACCCAGTTAGTCAAAGTTCGAAAACTGACCATACATAAAATAAAATAATTTCAAAAATATCATATCATGTCATATCCAAACATCAAAAACTGAATTAAATCAACTGTATCATTTTAAAGAAAACAGAAAAAAACAGATGCCTTTCTATCCGACCATTTAGACACCAAAAACTGAACTGAAATCAATTATTCCATCAAAAAAAAAAACAGATGACTGTCTACACAACTATTCCAACATCAGAAACAAAGAACTTAAACCATCTATCATGTTTGAATTTAAAACAGTTAACTGCCTAAATAATTTGTTATAAGCTTAAAGTAATGTAAACCTTACCTGCAAGAAACGCAGTGGATGATCCTTGCCTGATCCACACCTCTGGTTGCAATGCAAAACCTGTACTCTTGAGCTTGCTTGTATTTTAGAGTTTTTCTTGTAGATGGATCAGCGGGAATCTTTCAGAATTATCTTACTAAAAAAACAGTGAAAAGGCACTCACGTGAAATTGACAAACTTCTGCTACCCACTAGTGCTGTAGACTGTAGAGATACTTTAATGTATAAGGTACCTAGTTTTGGCCAATGGATAGATATGAGGTGCTTTAAATCTCTGAGCAAAAAGAAATAAAGCGTCTAGGGAGGATGTACTCGACTAGCGATATACTAGAAAATATTTATAGAAATTTGCTGAACTAAAAATGTGTCCAGGGGGACTGTACCGCCATTACAAGAGAACAAGGTTGGGGGGAGATTTGTGTGATAAGGATGGGGAATCGAAGATCACTTTGTCAAATACGTATCCTACCCGTCTATTTATAGACTTTCAATTAGTGTCTGGTACGGACTTTTTGTGGAAAACTCGTCTTGTGTGAAGAAATAAATAATTTTACATTAAAAAAAAATTATTGGAAAAGTCGAATGATAATCAAATTTGAAAGAAATAATTTCAAGCTTTTATATTAATAATGTTAAAATTATAATGGTGATTGATCTACGTCATGGCGTGATTTGACCCTCAATGGTATGTAGTCTGCTTTTGTTTGTCATTCATCTTGGTTCTCTCAAATTGGTTGTCAATATTGCAGCTTTTGGGGGTCCAAGAGGATCCCCATTTTTTTGTCTTTTAAAGATAGAGTAATGATTCCTCTACTTCAAATCATCCAAATAATACCTTCCAAAATCCAATGGTTGCCTAGAGAAAAGCAAAGACCGTCTTATTTTGGTCATTAATTAAAAGATCATTGTTGAAGATGTTCCTTTTTTCGTCATTAATTTAAAGATCATTGTTGAAGATGTTTTATATTTATCAAAGCATGCTCTTATTTGCAAATTCATGGGACTTTGAATTTCTATGACATTTTTGGAAAACTGTGTTAGAAGGAACAAGTGTCCAGAAGGTGATCAGGAAATCATCCTAGTTGTTAATGGATATGTTTTTTTTGTTTTCTCTTGAATGGTAAATTGAAACAAGATTTTCGAAAGAAGTTTATATTTTCATAATCAATTGGGGTTATTTATCAAACCCTTGCATTTAGGGTTTGATCATATGGAGGAGTTGACATCTAAGATTCTTGTATGGGTTCATCTTCCTCGACTTCCAATGTAGTTTTGGAGGCCAGATATTCTACAATCAATTGTGACAATTATTGGGAAACCCTTGGGGCCTTCTCAACGAACCCTTCACGAGAAGATTACTACTTTTGTTTGCTTTTATGTTAAAGTGAATTTGAATAAAATTTTTTCCTAAATCCTTGGAGATTAGGTTGGATAATATGAATTGGATCCAACAAATTGACTATGAAGCACCCCCCTTTCCTTGTCGTGCATGTCATGAATATGGTCATCTACAAAAAATTGCACAAAAAATGAGTCCTTGATCTTCTCATCCCACTCCAAAGATGCAAACATCTAAACTAAAAGCAAAAGGAAAGACCCAAATTCAACCAAAGGTGCCAAATTCAGATGAATTCATGCTTGTGATATCTTGTTCAAAGATGACGTTGGGTAATTGTCAAAATAAAGTTGCTCCTAAAGGGATCTATGGTAATAGATTTGATGTGCTGAAAATTTTGAGGATTTGGACTCATTTGTTAGGAAAATGATGTCTTAACCTTACAATTTGAGCATGGGGGGTGCAAGGGGAGTATCCCCCTTGCGGCCCAATCTAAGGGTCGCACACCTGAAAGCCACATTTTGTATATTATTTTTTATTGTAAATTTGGATTGTTCATCATAAGGTCACAAATCTGACAATAATGATTATGTTGCCTATGCTTGCCCTAAAAGGAAACCTTATTTTATGAGGGCATTGTATTACAATTATGTATTGTACTATTGTATTGTGTGTGAGATTTTGATAGCTATTGAGTTGCCTTTGGACCTTTGGTTGGCAATACTCTTGTGAGAAGCTTGCTATACAAGTATATTGTAATATTGTTGATTTTTGAATAACATATTAGGTAGATTTTGGAGTGTGGGGTTTTTCTCTCAAAAGGGTTTCCCCCATGTAAATCACTAAGTTGTGGTATGCATGATAATATTATGTTTATTTTTGTTTAGTTTATGTAACCATTGCGAAGATCTGATTCTTTTTTCACATAACCCTCCTCTCAAGATTAATGTAGGAAGTTGTTCTGCTACCTTAGCTTCCTTATAAGTGGTAGCAAAGCTTGATCACCTTTGGTTTTAGTTGTGGTTTGTTAGGTTTTTTTGAACTAATCCAATTTTGAGTGGGAGCTTGTGCATCTAAGATATTGTGTGATCTTGTTGTAGGAGTTTTCAAATGACAAGTTCATGAGGGAGAATAGAGGTAGAGAAATTTTTTGGTAATAGTTTTGAGATGGGGAAGTTGAAGCTAGAGGATTTGTTAATAATTTGAGATTTGTGGAATGTTGTTGATGATAATGTTTCAAGGCTTGCAGATACTACTTTGGTTGCTCAATTAAATGTTATGGATTGTAAAGCCAAGGGTTTAATCATGTATTGTGCCTAGGTAGTAGACTATATTTTAACAAATGTCCATGAAGAGTCCTTTGTAAGAAAATGTGGAAGAAACTTGGTGGGATATATCAAGCCAAATCTTTAGTGGACAATATTTTATTGAATAAGAAATTGTATTCCTTGAGAATGGAGGGGGTGGAAAAATTGTAGACCACTTGGAAAAATTCAATATGTTGGTGGTTCAATTGGCATCAATTGGTATAAAATGGATGAGGAAGAGATGTTGGATCTTGTCTTGTTCTTTACTTGATTTGTGAGATTATCCCATTATGGCTATTATGAGTACTTTTGTTGTCTTAAAAGTTGAAGATGTTGTGGGTTCTTTTTTTTTTAGAGATGTCGAGGAAGGTATCCATCACTACCAAGAAGGCCCTATTTTTTTGTGAAAAACCTAAGGAAAAATACAAGAAGAATGAGAAACGTGATAAATCCAAGTCCATGGGGAGATCCAAATATCCTAGAAAATTCAAGGTTATTTGTTGGAACTATGGTAAGCCTGGACACTTTTGTAAGGAGTGCAAAAAAGAAAAGAAGAAGAACATGAAGAATTTTGGTTTTAATTGTGAGTTTGAGAAGGAAAAGGGTGATGTGTTCATTGCAAATTTGGCCACTTGTGTAGGTAATGATGCATGATTAATTCTCAGAAGCATCTTTCCATATGACCTCTAATAGAAATTAGTTTTATGAATATAAAGAATTTGATGACTCGATAAGGTGTACTTAGGTGATGATTATTGTTTAAATATTGTTGGTCATGGTAAAGTTAGAATCGAGTTTCCTAAAAAGGATTAATGTTGTCTTGTATATCCCTGGATTAAAATGAAATTTGTTATTTGTGAGCAAACTAATAGATGTGGGTGTGCAAACAGTATTTTTTTTATGAAAGATGCAAGTTGGTTAGAGATGTTATGGTGATTGTTAGAGGTGTCAAATTCGGCACATTGTATAATCTTGATACATACACTATTTGGTGCAATAGTAGTTCTATGAAAAGAAATTATGTGGCTACTTTGTTAGAAAAGGTGAGGGTTTCATCTTCATTGGATGGTCACAACTTCTAGGTACCCAAGGGTGCTCTTTCTTCTAAATCAAAATTACTTGCAGAGAATACTATGTTATGGCACCAGAGACTTGGCCACATTGGAGAAAAGGGTCTAAGGACCTTGAAAATAAAACCTTGTTGAAGGGTTGACTAATTATAATCTTGATTTTGATTTATGTGAGCATTACATTTATATTAAATAAAACCACGTTCAATTTTACTCAAGTTCTCATAAATCTCGTGGTGTATTTGATCTTATTCATTCTAATGTGTTTGGTCATATAGATGTTCCTTCCATTGGAAAATCCACATATTGTGTTTCATTTATTAATAATTATAGAAGGACATGGGTATATTTTTTAAATATTAAATTTAAATTTTTCAATCGATTTAGAGAATTTAAAGCAATGGTTGAATTGCAAACTGGAAAGAAAATAAAATATTTGAAGACTAACAATCACAGTGATTTTTTCTCTAATGATTTTGATAAAAAATTTAAATATTGTGGCATCCATGACAAAAGACAACTTTTTATTCTTCACGAGTCATGAACGCCTTTGGTGTGGATCCTAGCATAACACAACTTGCTAGCCAGTGATTATTCATACCCTCCTTTTTGCATTTCATTTTGGCATTGTATGTTTGTGTATACATTGTCTTGTTGCATTTCATACATGTGTGTGTTCCTTTGTGCTTATGTTGGTTTGTCATGGGATATTGGATCTTGGGGCTTGGTCACTCCCCCTAGATCCTTAGTCATCCTATCTTGTCAATATTTAGACAATCGGACCCCTCTTGACATATATCTTTTACTTTAGTGTGAGTATGAGTGTAAGTTCACACTCTACTAAAGTGGGGGCTAAATGTAGCATCATAAATTGTCACCTTTTACAATTTCACTATGTGTTTTGCTCCCCCTAAATTATTGAGCCTAATTGAC
Organism: Sequoia sempervirens; assembly: GCA_007258455.2. Taxonomy (NCBI): domain Eukaryota; kingdom Viridiplantae; phylum Streptophyta; class Pinopsida; order Cupressales; family Cupressaceae; genus Sequoia; species Sequoia sempervirens. The sequence goes on from VDFB02098674.1 coordinate 11,347, forward strand.
CCTCTAAATTCCCAAATTATGCATCCTATAGCATATTTTATCGTTTTTCGAGAAACTACAAGCATTGAACAAATGCATTTATTTAATGTTTTTCTCCTGATGCCTAAAATATTGGAAAATATGGCTAGGACTAGGGTTCCCTTAGACGTATGAGTCCCCCTATTTTTTTGAGATCCAATTTTGAATAGTTAGTGACAACATTTTAACATTTTAAATTCAAATTATAAATGTCAACTATCGAGATTTGATTTATGGAAAATTATAATAAATGCCTATAAATACCTAGCTATTACATCATTTCAAATCTAACAAAAAATATTCAGCAAAGATTATTGTCAAGAGCAGTCAAGAGCAACATTTTAGATCTTTCTTGCAGTAATTCAAGATCCAAACATCATGTCAAATCTTATGTGAGTGTATATGTGTTTATGTTATCATTGTTTGTGAAGGCTAACCCTTGTTGTAGGTCTCCACACAATTCAAGTAATCAAAGATCCAAGACCTTGAAGTAATGTGTATGACTCCAGTCCTTCAAGGAAGCCATTAAAGGGTGGTGAGTTGCAATACTTTGTTGATTCATCATTTGTTCCTATCATTTATCCATTTTATCATTTGCATTATCATTGTGGAGGTGGAAATACTAACACGGGGTTTGACTAAGGCAAGCCCCTAAATGGCACAACATTTCTTCTCTCTTTGAATGTGCAAATCTCAGGTTTGGAGAGGATTGAATGAAGTTTGAAGATCATATATTCATTGTTGCATTCAAATCCCTACACCTTGTCAATTCATGGAAACTCACCTATAGAATTATCCAAAAGGGATTTGACAAGTCTCCAAGCAGAAATAGGGATCTCGGATCTAACATCAAAGGACAACAAAAGTAGAGAAAGACACCCCTTCAAGGACTAGGATTCCCTTGAGTGACTCTTTCCTCATATTCATTTTAAAACCAAACTTTTAGAGCAGGTACACATCACTCTATCCTTCCTAGATCTGCCTCCAATTCTGTATTTCAATCTGTGAATTATCAAAAGCTTGTAGTTTTCATATTAAGGCACATAGTCTAATTAGGTTGATCAAGGAAAATCAATTCCAATCCATTCCAAGACTCTAAAAGATGTAGATCCAGATCTAATTAGCTCACCTTCATGGTTGAAAATCAATTTAAACACCTTGTTGATCTCCATCTTAATGAAACATTAGAAAAAGAACACTTACACCCCACACCCACACAAAATTTGAATCCTAGGTTTACACATTAGACCTAGGGTTCTCTTTTTCTTTGTTTTAGAAAATAAGTGTAAAAATCAGAAATATAGCAAACCATTTTGAGGGGTTACCTCCAATAATTGGATAATATTATATGAATTCAATATTTGATGATGTGATGATATGTGAGAGATTTTTCTTTCTTCTTTGTAGGCTAAAATAGGTAGGGCCATACCCGTTTATCCTAATTAAGAGAGAGATTAGTGTATTAACTAATATTTAATTTAGGGTTAAGCATGCCACAATTTCTTATCCTTATTGTAATGAAAAATATTTAACATATATTTAGGAATATATCATATTAGGATCATATATTCTCTCTCAATGTGATAAGTGTTTTGGTTGCATGTGATTTTTGGGAGTTGTGGGGTTCACTATCAACTATAGAAACAACCACAACCATGACTTTAATACCACATGTTAAAAAAAATATTCAGATTTATCAAACAATTTCGTACATAAACCTATGAGATAAAAACATGCATGCAAACTTACAAAATAACCCTATGAAAAGATCAAAGACATACCACAAGATATACACTATGAATACCCTCATAGAGGAAAAAACCTAGCATCCACAATCAATGTATTATTTAGAAAGGAAACATTGCAATACACTTACAATCTCTATGAATACTCTTGAAACATCAAGCCCTTCCAATACATCATACATGTGTCCAAGCATGAATCTAAAAATTCCATGCCAAGCTTCACATATGCACTCTTTAGAAGAAGAATCAATACAATAAAAACCAAGCCAGACCCCAACTATCCAACCTAGACCACTAAACATATGCTTGCTTTTGTAGAATCAAGCTCACACAAATACAACCAAGTGGTAAAGTAAAACCATGAGTACAGAAAACCCTTGAACCCACATTTACTTTTTGGTACTAATTTTTCCAATATTAAATGTTTTCGCCCCACACATAAAATATCTAACCCAATGTTACATACAACTTTACAAGTGGACCCAAATATTTAATGTGGCTAAACACATCGCCTAGATGCACTACAGAATAATATTTATTTATTTTACATAATTAAGCTAATAAATGTTATGCAAGGTGTACAACACCTATTCTTAACACCCTTGCATTCCAATAAATTACCTTGATTTTAGGGGGTTAGAAAAACAAGTATCTAGTGTCTTGATGACCCTATATTTTCTTAGAGATTCTCCTATCAACTTCACTTTTTCTTGATCCTTCTTCTTTCTTACTTTGACACATTAATAGTACCATCCCTCTTAATAATTTTTTGTTGAATACCTAACACAAATGGAGCCTTCTTCTTACCATCTTCCATGGTCCATATATCCTGTATGGGGATCGACATAACCTCAACTCTATTCTTTTATTTGATTGTCCATTGTGGGAATAGATTCAATTCCTTTTGCATGTATCTTTGAATCCACTTGGAACTTATCATTACCCCCGAATGGGTAGAATCAAGGAATTCCCCTTCTTTAAATAAATCTTGCAATTTTAAAGAAGGATTTGAAGAGAAATTAATATGTGGGTCCTAGATATGTATGTCCTAGCTAATCCTATTATTGTCCTACTCCACTAATGTAAGGAAGGTAAGGTAGTAGAACAATTTCCTACACTAATCTTGAGAGGAAGGCTATGCAAAAAAAATTCAAATATTTGTACAATAGTTACAAAAATTAAATAGAAATAAACATAAATATCATGCATACAACAATACAGTGATTTACGTGGGTAAAATTCTTTTAGGAGGAAAACCCCATACTTCAAAAGTCATCCAATATATTATTTAGAAATCAAAAAGATTACAATATATTTGTATGGAAAGCTTCTCACATGAGTATCACCAACCAAAGATTTAGAGGTAACTCAACAACTAATAGACTTGCACATAATACAACAATACGATACGCAATTGTATTATGCCCTCATATAATAGGGTTATGTTCTAGGGAAAGAAAATCCAACATAATATATATTGTTAGATTTGTGACCTAATGATGAATAATCTAGATTTATAATGACACATAATATATAAAATATCACTTTTGGGTGTGTGACGCCCAAACCTCATAGCGGGGATACCCCTTGCACCCCTCGACGCTTAAATTGCAAGGTTGAGACATCATTTTTCTAACATTCTTCCACTTTTTGAACACCGTGCAAGAGAAAAGGGAGTATCAACACCATGATTTATCTAGGGGTTGAGAGGCCCATAGACTCCAAACACCATCTAAACTTTTATGTGCTTACATAATTACTTATAGAATTTGTAACATCCATCAAAATCTCTACCTTAAATAGCTTCACCCTGCCATCCTTGACCATACCTCTAAAAAAATGATTTTGTACATCAATGTGCTTGGTCATGGCATGAAATGTTAGGCTCTTAGCTAGGTTTCATAACCCAATTTTATTGCATATTTATCATAATATGGTCAATCGAATTATTGAAGAAATTCAATTTAATATTAAATGGGGATTTTGGAATATTCAAAAAATTGAATGAAAGAAGTTGACTGATGTTGACTTTGTGAACTTTTGAAAATTTATTTTATATGTTACCAAGAATTGAACGTTATTGATCAATTTGCAAGTGCAAGTGTGTGCAGTTGTAGGGTAGCAAATTGAAGGACGAGAACACAGTTGAAGTAGGATTGTTTAGTCGGATTGAACGGTAAGCCAGTTGGAATTTGGGTGCACACACCACAAATGACATGATGGCTTGCATTTGACTCATTTGCATATATAAGATAACATAATTTACTTACTTGAACTATTTTAGTGTTTGAAAATAAATAGTTTGTAGATTAAATTGTCTATTCAAACTTTGTGATTTGAAGGAAACGAAAGAGAGCATTGTAAAGAAAATTATTTTCCTTAGTATAGAAATATATATGTATAGAAGCTCGAAATGAAAATTCAAGTTCCTTACTTTAAATGATAGTGTATGGAACCTTTGAGCCATTCCAAAACAAGCAACTTGTATATGAATGCATATATAAATATATATATATATATGTGTGTGTGTGTGTGTGTAAATCGAACAAATACATATATATAAAGATACATATATATATATATATATATACATTATTTGAATACATGGTAAATGTGAATGAAATCATTTAAATGCATATAGATATACTGATATACAAGTATATATATACATACATATACATATTCAAATTTGAATTGAAATCAAGTTGATAACCGATACATTATGAATTGGATTGTGGAAAAATCAATAAAGATCACAAGGCAAACCCACAATGGACGTGGTCTGCAGAATCATAAAGACAATGTTCAAATTAGAGGTTGGCGGCTATGGAAGGAAAAATCCATAATGATAGCACCCAGCCATATGCATGAAGTTTGGTTACCATTTTTGAATGAAGAGTGGTGGAAAAAAAAGCAAGGATTGATTTTGAAGAAAATCGAAAAGCAACAAAAGGCAAAGAAGAGAACACAGTAGTAGGGAAAAATCTGAGGAAAGCTTGATCAAAAAGCTCAACCATTGAGGTAATTCGATCTCTTGAAATATTATTGAATTTACTATCTTATTTTTTTATTTTAGCTAGTGTTTGTCACTGCATTTGATGGTAGAATCGATAGCACAGTAACATACAAGTCTCTATCTGTGTGCCTCAACTTGAGCTAAAGGTTTTGATTTAGCAACCACCCTCTGGGGAAACGTATGGCCTATGACCTGCTTTGATTTAGAGAAGATTCCATTCAGCTAGTCATCTGTGCTAGATCGAGGCATCGAACCCTAAGAAGCGACTACCAAGAAGTTCGCTCGATAATGGAAGCCATATCATTGCTATCAAAAATTATATTTTTATTGAATGTGTACCATTTGGTGTGGATTCTATAGAGATTCACCTATCAAACCTATGAAAAGAGGATATAATCCTCTATATTCCCTTGATATGTTATGATAGTGTTATATTTAATGCAAATTTCCTTCCATTATCAGCTAGGCTAATAATGGTAAGGGGTAAATCATTCATTTATTTAGAAATGTGGAAAACATATTTGCATAAGAGGAAGCCCTTGATTTGAAGAATCAATGTGATGTATGAGTTGGGTTTCATTGTAACCATGAAAAGATCGATCCTCATGATCGATAGGTTTATTTATTTGAATAAACATCAGGCTTGAGTCTACATAACATATAGACCATCATGCATTAAGAGATAAGCCAATATACCCATAAGGGAAATTTTGAATATAACTTGAGGTTAAGAAAGGAAGTACCCAACCATAGAAATGGGTCGAATCTAGAGCAATCTTGGTTTGCTTGTTGCAACCTGAATAGGAAAAAGTACTATTTGATCAAGAAATTTCCTTGCATTCTTAACTGAAATATTTTCTTAAGAAATTCACTGACAAACATGTCGAGCTTGGTTTCTTTATAATATTAGAGTTGCTCATAGTAATTCTAGCCATGAAAGTGTTCAAGATCTAGATAATAGACATTTTGTTCTTAAGGTTGAAACAAGACTATTTGATTTGTTTATTTTCAGTTCATAATAGAAAACCTATTATGTATTAAATGGTGGTCATTTACTTGTTAGAGATCATTTAGCATGTAACATCTTGATATTAGAAAATAGAGTAAATGACATTATTTGTCTTTAAATGTAACTGTTTAGTTTGAAACAATATTGTGTTGATGTAAATAGTGGTTAATCTTTGGAAAACAACTCTGTTTTGTTAAATGTTATCATTATAACTAGCAACAACCTTGCTCTATAAAACTATTTAGTAAGAAAATAGCTCACTTTATAACTGTTTAGTAGGAAACAATACTTATTTTGTTCAACCAATGAATGTACATATTATGTTGAACTGATGAATGTATATATGTAAACAGCTAGATTTACAATCAAGTTTAGTAGGAAACAGTACTTGTTTTGCTTAAACGATGAATGTTCATATGTAAACAACTTTTTTTATAACTATTTAATAGGAAATAGTATTTATTTTGTTCAAAAAATGAATGCTTTTATGAAACAACAATGTTAGAGAAACACAGTAGCGAGAATGCAATAATAGTATGTGTGAAACTGTTAGCATAGCCTTGTTCTGTTTTCCTTATTTTCAAAATGAAACGTCAATTGGAATACTTATTTAAGATTGCAATCTGAATTAATGATTATTTCAGAATGTATGCACAAACTTTAACATTAGTAGGCACATATATGTGTATGCACATAGAATTTGTCTATGTACATACAAATACTTGTGACATACCTTCTTTTGTTTTTAGTACATTTTTAAAAGGAAAAGGCTTAAGATGTTAAGTAGAAAATAGTCATCAGAATGATATGACTAATTGCTGAAATATACTCTATGAATCATAGAATCTGATTTCTGTTTAGAGTATAAATTAGTATTCGGTTTCTTCTTTTGAAGACATTTGTGAAAGAATATTTAAAATACTTGAACAGAACAGTGATACCTTAGTTGACTAGAGCACCTATGGGTAGAGGCTGCTAGAAGGTAGATAGTTGTTATGAGATGCATAGTAGAAAGTTACCTTCTAGGACGGGTACCGAAATGGAGTTCAAAGTATAGGTTTGCTTTACTAGAACCTATTGTTTGTTGTTGTTGCAACACACTTATTATGCTTGGCCAAGCAATGTAGTTCATTATGTATGTATGAATGAACTCTATGATTTCACTCTCTACCATTCCTAGTATAGATCTTGCACTTTATTTTCTAACTTGTAGATATAAATTGCATGTTGATTTATGGGCACACATTAGATTCCACCTTGTAGATTTTTCTCTAGCTAAAATTTTTGTGCAGGGTCAGGCATTCTTCAAGTCAGAAGAATATCGAGGAAGCATAAGCTTCGTGGTTGGGCAGTAAAGCGCTTCAACCATGTTCTCTTCCACCAGTGGAGGAGAGCATCAAAGAAAAATCTTAGTTGTTCACAAGACTATTATAGTCTAAGATATAACTTGATGTAATTCATTTTTGTACTTGATATAATGTGTACAATGTAATGACTTTGTGGCCTTAGGAGCCAAGTCAAACTTGAATTGTAATTTGACTTTTGAAGTGAATATAAGAATATTTGACTCATTTTAAATGGACATGTGTAGCTATGATTGACTTTAGCCACTAGTTGTGTCTTTTTAATTTGGAGTATATTCATGTGTCATTTACAATAATATTAATTAAGTAATAATTTGGAATGGGTGATTACATTTGGTATCAGAGCTTAGGGTTCAACTCTAGGCCTTTTGAATCTACCATAGTTGACTAGGGGTAGTTGACCTTTGACCCAAATGTGGAAGTCCTGAGAATTGACCGAACCTTAATTGAATGTAGGAATGGGAAGGTCAAAGGCGGGACGAAGAAAAGGGAAAATTTTTAGAACCTCATGTAAGAATGATGTAAAGGAAGGAAATGCCAAGATAGAGGTTCAATCATAAATTCTCGATGATGAAACTCTAGCTCAAGCTCTTTCATGACTCAAGCTAGAGAGAGGCTTGAAGATTGAGGAGAAGCGAACACCTAAGTTCAAAAAGCTTTTCACAATCCAGGATTGGCCTCTAGGGTGTGGACCCAACGCACCCTTGTTGACTAAAGAGGAAAAGGAGAGCCCGTGTGCTCAACCATCCTCTTCTATAAAGTTTGATGTAAACTCAGATGATGACTCAGAGAAATGTCCTCTATATGATACTGAGAAATCAGAATGATGTAACTCGAATCCTATTGTAAATAAGGGTCTATTGACTCACCTTAAATATAAATAAAATCAAATGATATTATTTTAGGTGTGTTCAAAGAAAGACTCTAAAATGTGAACATTTTGCATGAATATGTCTTCTATGTTGAGGGATGTATGCATATGAAATTATAAGATGTAGCATAAGAACATTTATTCGTAGAACCTTGTGTTGAGATGTGATAAACATGATTGTGTTGCAGGATAAGTGTGGGACATCATGGTGACCACCAGGCAAGATAGGGGTGGTAGTGGTTCCAATAATGAACCAAACAAGAGACTAGAGAAAATTCTAGAGCTTCTGAATCGGCAAGATTCTTGCATGGATCATATAGAGCAAGAAGTATGAGTGGCACGTGAGGACCGAGACCGCAGGAATACAGAAGGAAATCAAGGAGATGGTGGTCCAGGGGTAGGTCCACAAGGATGAATTGAGGAAGAGCTTGGGAAGGACCGCAAAAGAGTAGCACCACCCAAGTTCGATGGAAAGGCTATCAGAATAGGAACTGAGGCTTGGATTATAGAAATGGAAAAAATATTTTGGGCTCTGTAACCTTTCTGAACAGACCAAGCCAACATGGGCTATGTATCATCTTTGAGGTGAAGCAGCGACTTGGTGGGATAATGAGAAGTTAGAACGAAATATTCAACTTCCTAAGATCACATGGGAACTCTTCCTCCAATCTTTCAGGAAGAGATGGTTACCAAAACTTTTCTTTGATAAGAAAGTGACAGAATTCCAAAACTTATTGAAGTATTGGGAAAAGTTCACCAACCTGTTGAAGTATGTGCCCCAGTATCAAGGAGATGAATGGTTTCATATACAAAAATTTATAATGGGACTCAGACCTCATATAGGAGCTGAAGTGGATATGCATGAACCTCAAACCATGAATGAAGTCTTCCAAAAATCCACTAAACAAGAACAAAAGTTGCAACAGTTATCCAATCTTCACAGTGATTCAAATTCTAAGTCGTAGTATGGGAAGAAGAAATTTCATAAGGGAGACAAGAGCCACCAAATCCGCAATCTCAAGAGGGGAAGAGAGTTGCAGGAGAAGGGTGAAGATGGTAATGGTGGAAAGAACAAGAAAAAAACTAAAGGTAAGAGAAAATATGACCATAAATAGAAGGGCTTTAGAGAGGACAATTTAGGAGGTTGCAAGGGGCCTTGTGATGGATGTTATACTTGTGGAGGCGACCATTATTCCTCGAATTGACCTCAATAGTTGAAGTCTCAGAACGAAGGAAGCTACCAACAGACTCATTAGATCCACATTATAGTGGATAACAAATAGGCAGAGTATCAGGCTTCGCCAATTCAACTAACAGGTAAGCTCTATGGCCAATCCATCTCTATCTTAATTGATACTAGAGCTAATGAATGTTTTATAGATCCTAGAATAATATATAAGATACCCATTAGACTTGGGTAATTAGAAAATTCATGGACAGTCCAATATGGTAATCAAGCTAAGTGGAGGGTAGATACCTATCTCTTTTGTAGTGAGTTAGAGCTTCCAACCTTTCGAACTCAGGTCAACTTGTATGCGACACCCTTAGGCTCATATGATAAATTTTGGGAATAAATTGGTTAAATGAGCATAAGGCTTTATTGAACTATGAGGATAAGGTGGTCAACTGTCTGGATGATTATGGAAACCCAGTTGAGGTTTGTGGAATGCAGAGACCCTTAGAGCTTAGACAGATTTCTACAATGCAGCTCAAGAAGGCTCATCAAAAGGGGTGTGCAATTTATGTAGTGCATGTTAGTAATCCCAACAACAAGGATCCATATTTAGATGACTATCGTATTTTCAAGGAGTTCCAAGACGCGTTTCCCGATGAACTTACGAAGTTTCCTCCAAAGCGGGAATTTTATTTTTCCATCAACCTAGTTCCAGGAGCTAAGCCTCAATCCAAGGCACCTTATCAAATGACCACCACATAACTTTATGAGTTGAAGGCCCAACTAATGGAATTGTTGGATAAGGGACTCATAAGACCCAGTGTGTCACCTTGGGGAGCACCAATTATTTTTGTGAAAAAGAAGGATGGAACTTTGTGTCTATGTATAGATTATCAGATGTTGAACAAGGTTACCATCAAGAACTAGTATCCACTCTCGAGGATTGATGAATTGTTTGATTAAATGAAGGGAGCGACAGTGTTCTCTAAGATTAATCTCAAGTTAGGGTACCATCAATTAAGGATTAAGGAAGAAGATATTTTGAAAATTGCATTCAGAACTTGGTATGGGCATTACGAGTTCACATTGGTACCTTTTGGTTTAACTAATGCACCAGAAGCCTTTATGAACCTTATAAATAGTGTATTCAAAAACTACTTAGATGACTTTGTTCTGATATTTATTGACAACATTCTAGTCTACTCAAAGACCATCGAAGATCATGATAGACATTTGAGGATAGTTTTTCAGCGATTGAGAGAAAAGAAACTCTTTGAGAAGTTGTCCAAGTGTTCATTCTATCAGGACAGAGTGCACTATTTGGCCCATATTATTTTAGCAGAAGGAGTCTCCGTAGACCCCAAGAAGATCAAGGCGATCATGGAATGACCAGTGCCTCAAAATGTGTTAGAAGTCTGTAGCTTCATGGGCCTCGTAGGATACTATAGGAAGTTTGTGCAAGGTTTCTCCTAGATTGCATCTCTTATTACCTCACTCTAAAGGAAGGGAACACAGTTTGAATGGGCCAAGAAGTGTGAGCAGGAATTCTAACTCCTGAAGGAGAGGCTCACGACAACACTAGTACTAACTATCCCTAATCCTAACAGGAGATTCACAGTAATCGTAGATGCTTTAGGGGAGGGATTGGGAGTAGTATTAATGCAAGACAGACAAGTGGTAGCATATGAATCAAGGAAGCTCAAGTGGCACGAAGTGAACTACGTGCCTCATGATTTAGAATTGGCGACCATAGTTCACGCCTTACAAATGTGAAGGCATTAGCTTTTGGGAAATCCATTTGAACTCAAGACAGACCACTTGGGGTTGAGATACATATTTACCTAGCCAAACCTTAATGTGTGGCAGAGAAGGTGGCTAGAATTCCTTAGTGAGTATGACTTTGGAACTAAATATATAAAAGGGAAGGAGAATAGAGTGGCTAGTGCTCTTAGTAGATGAAGACATATGACAACCATGATCTCAACAAGGTCTAATTTGAGGTAGCAAGTGATACTGAATCTGCTAGGGGATGAGCACTATGAGAGAGTGAAGAGTGCCCTAGCAGTAAATCCTTAAGATCATTAGTTTGATGGGTATGAGATCAAACTAGATGGTATTTTGAGAACCAGAGAAGAATGTATATTCCTGACTCTGGAGAGATAAGAAAGTTAGTTTTAGAAGTTCATAATGCACCTTATTTAGGACACCCTGGTGCATCCAAGATGATTGGGAGTTGAAGACTCTATATTTTTGGCCTAAACTCAAGAAGGATGTAGTGGAGTACGTAGCCAGATGCTTGGAGTGCCAGCGAGTCAAGGCTAAGCATGCACACCCAACTAGGTTATTGTATCCTCATGACATACCTGAGTATAAATGGCAGGTGATCAGTATGGATTTTGTATAGGGGTTGTTGTTGAGCAAGAATAAGCATGATGTCATCTTGGTTGTGATTGATAAGTTGACTAAGGTTGTGCACTTCATTCTAGGAAACCTTAAGGATGGATCACTGACCCTAGCTAAGAAATTTGTTCAAGAGATCTTCCATTTGCATGGAATACCAAAGACTATTATTTATGATAGGGACACACAGATGACCTCAAGGTTTTGGACGACCTTAAATGTGGCATTGGGGACTAAACTGAATTTCAACTCAGTATATCATCCTTAGACTAACGGGCAGTCAGAGAGGGTGAATCAGGTAGTCAAATACCTCCTTCGAATGTATTGTATGGACCAACAATATAGGTGGGAAGAATATTTGTCTTTGGTAGAGATTGCTTACAGTAACTCCTATCATACATCCTTAGGCATGGCACCATTTGAAGCCTTGTATGGGCAGAAGTGTCATACCCCCATCAGTTGGGATAAATTAGAGGACAAGATCATAGTAGGACCTGAAATGCTTAAAGAAATGGAAGAACAAATGAGGGTCATTAAGAGCAGGTTGAAAGAGGCGATAAATCGACAAAAGAGTTATGCCAACAAGAACTGAAATCTTAGATAGTTTGCAATAGGGGACAAAGTTTCTTGAGAGTTAAGCCTCATAAAAGCTCTATTGCTTTTGGAAAGTCTTCCAAGTTGGCCCCAAGATATGTGGGACCATTTGAAGTCTTGGAAGTGATTAACCCAGTTGCTTATAGACAAGCTCTACCACTTGCTTTGGCTCAACTTCATAATGTGTTTCATGTTTCTTTGCTTAAGCCATATCATCTTGATGTGACTCATGTACTTGATTGGAAATCCTTAATGCAGGTATAGGATCTAGGAGTGGTGCTAGTGGAGCCCATTAAAATCCTAGATAGATGCAACGTTAAGTTATGGAGTAGAGATATTGCTCAATTTAAGGTCCAATGGGACCAGTACTTAGAGGACAGTGCTACTTGGGAGTATGTGGAAGAAATAGAATGCTCCTTTACACATTTTCTTTCTTGAACAAGAAACTCAATGATTTTGTTTGGAAATTTTTGGATTGAGATACAATGATATTTCATGCTTTAAAATTATGATGTTGAAATAGACATATATTTTTAATGTGATGTTGAAATAGACATATGATTTTGATGTGATGTTGAAATAGACATATATTTTGATGTGATGTTGAAATAGACATATATTTTGATGTGATGTTAAAAAAGACATATTTTTGATGTGATGTTGAAATAGACATGAATGTTCAAAATTTGATATGATTTTCTTTTATTTGATATATTAGACATCGGGACAATGTCTCTTCTAAGAGGGGAAGGATGTCATAACCCAATTTAATTGCATATTTATCATAATATGGTAAATCGAATTATTGAAGAAATTCAATTTAATATTAAATGGAGATTCTAGAATATTCAAAAAATTGAATGAAAGAAGTTGATTGATGTTGACTTTGTGAACTTTTAAAAATTTATTTTATATGTTACTAAGAATTGAACGTTACTGATCAATTTGTAAGTGCAAGTGTGTGCAGTTGTAGGGTGACAAGTTGAAGGACGAGAACACGGTTGAAGTAGGATTGTTTAGCTGGATTGAACGGTAAGCTAATTGGAATCTGGGTGCACACACCACAAATGGCATGATGGCTTGCATTTGAATCATTTGCATATATAAGATAACATAATTTCCTAACTTGAATTGTTTCAATGTTTGAAAATGAATAGTTTGTAGATTAAATTCTCTATTCAAACTTTGTGATTTGAAGGAAATGAAAGCAAGCATTGTAAAGAAAATTATTTTCCTTAGTATAGAAATATCTATATATATATGTAGACATGTAAAATGTATCGATTGACATTGTGCATCTGATCCTGACCACTAACATCGTTTCATCCTGAATCATCCTTCGGTCTAACCATTTAATCAAATCCCCCTATCTGATTAAATTCGTCAATATTCCTCTCTTAATTAAATAAACCAGTTATTTAATTAAGTCACCTCTTCTCGATAATTAAATTAACCATCTTGATCTAATTATCCTATTTAATTAAATAATTTATTTTATTTGATTAAATCTCTAAAGTCTATCTATTAAATTAAATAAATCAAAACCTTATTTAGTTTAATCTCACAATCATCCCTTTTAATTAAATAAATCAAAAACTTTATTTAATTAATCTCTTATCATATTCCTCTCATATTTGATTTAAATAAATCCACAAATTTAAGTCAAATAGGTCACATCATTTAACCCCCTTCATTAAATTAATTAACTTTGATTAATTTAATCTCTCCTCATGTCCCATCCTCCAGCTTTTACCACTTGCACATGAAAATAGATTTAATTGATTTATTAAATCCCTATTTTCCTCAACAAGGCATCTTTTGGGAATATTCTCCAAGTTTGAATTCAAAATCCAAGTTGACATGTACATCCAAAAAGGCATTTACTCCATCTTACATGTCCTTTGCTTTGAGCCAAGTGGCATTCAATGCATTTTCCTTCCCTCTTGTATGTCATTTCAACAAATTTGAAATTCAAAAATATGCATTTATTGGCACATTTCTCAAATCTTGCATATCCTCCATCCATTCATAGATTGACAAGTGGGGTTTTTGCCATTGGATGAAGTATTCAGTCCCACATTGCTCTATTTTGGACATTCATCCATCTTCTCATTCTATAAATAAGAGGCTAATCTCCTCATTTCATCAGTCTAGTTGGGAGTAAACTTACTATGCTCAAATATTTAGTAATTCCATCCATTATCATT
>VDFB02098675.1:0-20338 GCA_007258455.2 Sequoia sempervirens
AAACTTGAGTTATGGCATTTTTTTGCAAGTTTGAAACCCTAGGTAGGGTTTAGAGCAATTTTCACAAAAATGCTTGTATCTTTCTCAAAAATCAATGAATTTGAGTAAAACAAAAATAATTTCATAGGTGATGAACCCCTTCAACTTTTCCAATCAGCTTATTGTCTATAACAACAAGTAAAAATCCATACAATGTGAAAGAACAGTCAAACTTTTTAAGTTGATGGAATTTTGAATGTGCAAACTTGATATTTTCTTCATTCCAACTTCAACCAACCTTCTCCAACCCACATGGTCAATGATTCAAGAAATATTTAACATGTTACAATGATTTCAAACTAAAAAAATTGACCAAAAACCTCAGTTAACTCTAATGACAACTTTTACATGTTTTTGACAACATTTTGATAACTCTCAACTTTTGTAACTTGAATCCAAATTATTACAAAATGGATTTAAATGACTCAAAATGACTCCAAATGGTCTTAAATGACCTTATTGACTCCAATGAAACCAATAAACATTTTTTATCAATCATGAAAACATTTTCCTCAAAAGGTGCATCTAGATGCCCCTACAATATTTTATGTCAAAAGAACCATTGTAAAGAGATCATAAGTGTCGATATGTTTCAAATGAATAATTGTGACCTATAGCTTCATAAAAAACTGATTAAGACATCATTTTATGGGTTTGGATCCCATCGAGATTGCAAAAAAATATAACAGGAATAATGGGAAATGGATTAATAGACAAATTAAGCAATTAGGGTTAGAAAATACTAAAACCCCACAAAAGAAAGATCAATTAAACACATTAACCAATGAATTTGGATGAAATTATTGAATGAATAAAACAAAAATCAGGAATATATAACTCAACTTAAGATCTAATTACTCAAAGAAAGCATGTAAACCTAATACTCCATTATTGAATTATGCGAATTTGATATGTGGATTGTTTCAAATTATACATAAACCATGTTGTAAAATCTTGTTGATGAAAATCTTGACTCACAATATAATCTTTATAGACACTAAATATTGTCTTAGGTCTACAACTTCTAAATTCTCCATCATTTCCCCTTTTGTCTTTGGTAATTAAATAATATTAATTATTTAATTATTTTCTAAAGTCATAAGTCTTTTATTAATTAAATAATTTTAATTATTTAATTAATTCATTTCTATATTTATTCTTCTTTGATTAATTAAATAAATTTTATTTATTTAATCTGGTCCACTCTCTTGAATTTTCGGTTAAATCATTATTTAATTCAAAAGGTCTTCTTTGTCACATTCTTCTATAATTAAATAATTATTTTAATTATTTAATTATTCATTGGCCACCTAAATTAAATAATTTTTATTATTTAATTTCCTCTCACCTCTTTATCCATGTTGATCCTTATCTATCCATGTCTCAATTAACCTCCACCGTTGATTAAATTATTTATAATTTAATCTTACCATTTTCCCTAACCTAGTCTATACTACATCTTTTATTCTTGGCCATTGATTATTAACATTCAATTTTAGCCCTTCATTCAAAATTGTATTACCTATAAAAGACCTTGTCATTTCCATTTTGAGATCTATCAACAAGTCATCTACAACCAACTTACACAAGCTTATGCAATGTTATGCTATCTTATGCTATCAAGTCTATCAACATCAAGTCAAGTGCATCCATAGTTAATTAGAATATTCAATATTTTTCTTTGACATTGCCATCAAGCCTATTTTCATACTCAAAAAACTGAGGGAAATTATTCATATCAAGCAAAATGGAGAAGTGCAATGAAGGTGAATCAATGGTGGTATGAAGACTCTTTGGTAATATTGTTCCATGTTTGTATGTCTTTATGCTTATTTGTAATTCATTTCTATTAGGGTTTGATTTATATGATTTATCTCCTAACCTTGATAATTTTAGCCCTGCTTACATTGGTGAATCTGACATGAAAGGACAAATTTGGAAAATTTGTACACAAATTCTAGTTTTGGAGGTTGTAGGTACAAATTGATGCAATTTCCAACTGAAATGACACAATTTCTCTAGATTAGGGCACATTTTTACTTTTTCTAATTTCTTAGTTTTTTGGAAAATTTCTATTATCTAGTTTTTGGTTTTGTTAGATTAACCCTAGGTGCTTAAAACATTAGCCATTATTTGCTTGGATTTGTGTACCATAGAAAAAAGGAAACTTGCTTGATTTGGAGAATAATTTATGATAAATTGGACTTAAGGAGGCCTTGATTCAGTGTTATGAGGTGTTTTACACATCCACACTAGGTCTTGGACCCTTATAAAATGCATTCATTGATGTCTTGTAAAGGTGTTGTGAAGTGTTGTAACACATTTCTACACTTTTCTAGACTCTTCTTATTTTAATTCATCTAAATATCATCTTTGTATCCCTTATCAAGTCCTATTTCAAAGTGTCATAAACTCTTGTAACAAGATTTTGCACTTTCCTAGACTTGTCATCACTAAATACACCTTTCTTATGCTTTATTTGGCCCCTTTATGCACTTATAGTCCTTAATTAAGTGTAATTTTGAATGTAAACCCATAAAACAACATTAAAAACTTAATTCCCAACACCCACTTGCAAGCCTAGAGTGGGACCCATTAAGCCATGGGTGGTGAAGGAATGGAGTCCCTCTTAATCAAATTAAAGAAATACAATTCTTGAAGATTTCTTTCAAGTTTTTATTCCATTTAATACCTTATATAGAAACTTGTGATGGTATGACTTCTTGGGTAATTAGGGAATAAGTGTGTATAAATAAGTTTTTTCCATACATTTTATGACCCCATTCATCCATTAACTCACTTCACAACTCATTCATCATCCATCTTCTTTCTCAAGCCAAGCAAGTTAGGGTTTCATCATTGCAAGTCATCAAGATAGCTTCCAAAGACATTCAAGGGTAGATTCTTCATGTTTTTCTACAAAAATTCAAGATCAATCATCCTTGGAAGAATTAATAACTCTGCCTGCATTATTTTCATGTTTCATTACATTCTTTCTCTATTTTGGTTTAATTACCTAAGAGGGTTTGATAGAATAGAGCCCATGCCCTGACATTCAACATTTCTCTCTCTTCTATTGTGTGTTCATAGATATAGGCATCTTGTAAGCTTATAAATCATTGAAGATCAAGTCAAAAGAAAATTTAGGTCATCTCTTCATTGGATAAGGCAAGACATCAACAAAAAGTCACCTTCAAGCTCAAATTTGACCATTTTAGAACCGAAGACCTGGAGAAGTAGAAAGTGTAGACCAAAGGCTCCTATTTTCTGCTGAGATTTTCAAAATAAAAAGTGAAGGACTCATTCACCATGGGTGGAAATGAGTCCCCTACAGTACGATTTTTGGTTTTACAATTTTTGGTGCCCTTTATGCAGAAGCGATAGGAATAGTTTCAGAGCTGGACTGATTCACCTAGAATGGTGAATGAGTCCCACCAGGCCTAAAAATTAGGATCAACATCATTCCAGAATTCATTTCTAGTCTCCATCTAGATCTCAGGTGCACACTTTCAGTTTCATCCATTTATGTTTAGTTTTGTTTACATTTCTAGGTGTTTTTGTATTACACAATGTGTTTTCAAACAACATACATTTCAATAGTTTCACATTAATATCCAATCCATTCTATCAATTAGTTGCATCTATTTCATTGAATTTAGTCATAATTCTATCATACACACATTAATTTGAGTGAACCACCTAGATTTTGGTGTGAGGTCCTTCCTTTAGGTGAACAACCCTAATTAAGCAAAAGAGAGTCATAGTATTTCACACCCCTAAAATCTATGGTTCATTTTGGTGAACCTACTTTTTTAATACTTTCTTCTCTGATTTGGAGTCCATCATCATCCTAGTTCATTAGCTTGCACTACATTGCATTCTAGGGTTTCAAATTTTGCATTCACGAAAAGTGCATTTTTGGCATCCAAATTCATTGAAATTTTCTGAAATCTTCCACTTTCATCTTAGGTCTTCCTCTTACAACATCAAAAGCATGAAAATCCATCAATAATTTATAAAAATTCTGCAAGAAAACCCCTACTGGGACTCATTCACCTTTCTGGGCGAATCAGTCCGAGTTCAGATTTTTAACAGTTTATTACAACAATAGAAACCTCATTTCTATGCTTCCTCAGCCTCCTAATACCATATATTATAGGTATGGAGACTTTTTGAAACATTTTTTTAATGCACATAACTCAAAAACATCTTTATACACCACCCATCTTTCAAATCACTTCAATCCTTCGATCTGAAAATGCTCACATTTCTACAATTTTGTATAACATTGATAAAAGTACTTTTCACTTTTTCATACATCGTGTTTCTATTCATAAAACTTTGCATTATTTTGGTAAAATTACTTTTCATTATTTCATATACATTCTTTTTATTCTTAAAACTTTACATACATTGGATAAGCATGTTTTCCATTTTTGTACATACATTG
This sequence comes from Sequoia sempervirens, assembly GCA_007258455.2. Taxonomy (NCBI): domain Eukaryota; kingdom Viridiplantae; phylum Streptophyta; class Pinopsida; order Cupressales; family Cupressaceae; genus Sequoia; species Sequoia sempervirens. The sequence goes on from VDFB02098675.1 coordinate 4,490, forward strand.
TTTATATTGCTGAAATATTGCATGAAATGGTTACAAGTGATTTTCATTCTTGTTCACACAATGCTAGTATCTTACATCACTAAACATATTCGGAAACATTGCCTATCTTATCCTTCTAAGAGTGTTTTAGTGCAAGAGAATACAACCTTGGACATTCCTAATGATCACATTTGTTCTTCTCCTAATATCTCTCGTATTGGAAAAGAAAATATCATGGTGTTGAAAGAACCAATTTGTGAGAGTTTTGAGAATCCTAGTTGTTTCTCTCATTTTACCTCTCTTAGTGGAAAATACATTCATTACCAACATAAAACAACCATATATACTCATGACACTACAATTTCTTCTTCTCCTAGTATTTCTCATTGCTATGAAGACAATACATTAATGCTAAAAAACCTATTCCATGAAGGTCATGAGAATCATAGTTGTCCCCCTTCACCTATAAAAACCCTTCTTGGGCAAGAAAATTCAATCATTGATCATTATCTTACTTGTGAAGAAGTTCTTTTAGAAGAACCAACCTTAGAATGTCAAGAAAATTCATTTTGTACTCCTCAAAATCCTCCTCCTAGGAAGGATATCATGATGCAAGACAAGAACCACAACAATAATATAGACTCTCACTTGCTAAGGGATGTTAACATTATTCAACCTCAACTTATCCTTTACCCCCCTTCACATAAGCCTCCAACTCAAAACAAACCCAAACTCATCCTCTACCCACCTAAGAATAATGTTTCACAACAATTGAGTCATAATACAGTTGATCATACATATAACACTCGAAATAATCAACAACCACTACAACCAACCCCAACACCCTTAGAATTTCCTAATCCTATCCCCTCTAAACCTATCTTACCAGGCCTTCCTAGTGGAAAGGAGTACAATCTTTTTCAAAAAATAAAGAATACTCTTGCTAAAATCTCATTATGGGACATTATTCAAGCCTCCCCTCACTATCACAACGTGATTCAAGCATCCTTGCAATAAGCTCTTGCCCCTTCTAATACGCAACCAACTGAAATAGAAACCATGATCTAAGGAATAAATGTTGACATTGTTTTCCACCAAAGTGAGCTTCCTCCTTTGGAAGTGCAAAAAAAATGAAGCTTTTATGATCATAGCTCAATACAAAGTAAAAGGGATTAAGATAACTATTGTGGATATTGGTTCCACTCTTAATGTATGTGGACTGAACCTTCTCAATAGACTTGGTGTTGATAAATCAAACATTCGACCCAATCCTTTATCCATCAGGGGATTTGACAATATAAGCAAAAAACCGCTTGCTGTGATCACTTTACCTATTATAGTTGGAGTGGCCACATTGGAAACACCAATCCATGTTATGCCTAATGATCTTGCACATAACATTCTCTTCAGAAAACTATGGATTCATGCAATGAATGGTGTACCTTCTACTCTTCATCAAAAAATGAAATACATCTACAACAACAAATTGTACATACTTGAAGATGACACTCATCCAAATAGTTGTTTAAGAATTGAGAAAAACAAAGAGAATCCCTTGAACACATTAACACCAACCACACAAGTGGACCCCATCCAACATATTGGACCAATTTCAAAGCTCTAAGATGATGATTGTGGTTCCTTAGACTTCACACCCACCTCCTTTGGAGAATACCAGATCATACACAAAGACTCTAGCAAGGAAAAATAAACCACAACTTTGTCAACACAAAACATAGAAAATACTTCACAAGAATCCATCTCAACCACTTTAGAACAATAGACATCAAGTTACACAACAACCTTTGATGAACTTAATAATGAACAACCACCAACTTCAAAAGTAATGAAGAAGCTTTAAGGAAAAGGTTATGAACTCATGAAACAACTTGGCTATAGTGGAAAAGGTTGTGCTCGAGAGAAAGGTATCTGCAACCCTATAGAGCCTAATAGACAACAAATGACTCATGGTCTTGGTTATTGTCCTTTAATAGAGATAAAAAAGCCATCCCTTAACATTACCACTATCACAAAACATCCTTCTAAACCAACCTTAACAATAGTACATCCTAAGTTGATCGACACTATTGGTCTTCATCTTTTGCTTGACCCAAAACACACAAAGAATTCTTCCCTTAACATCAATGTCATCTTGCATAGCACTAAAGATTTTCATTCGATAGATTTTCCATCCTCCTATGTGAGTGAGAACAAAATCGTGCAATCTAAAGAGCCTTGTGTAGGTATGATAGCTTGTACTATGCAAGACATCTCTTTGCCAGCAACAATAGAAATTACTTCTCCCTTTGATCAAGCGGGTATCTTGTCGAGACTCCTCTAAGATCACTTGATATCCCTTCCCCCACAAACTCAAAAGAAATGTTATTACAAGACTTCATTTTGTGCTTACCATAGATTTCATGGTCATTCCACCAATGACTGTAAGGCTTTGAGTAGTAAAATCCAACATCTTAAGGAGTTTGGTATACTTCCCTATGTGGGGGCACCTACTTCCTCTAATTGATATTTATTTTCACTCTACCTTGCATCTTATCAACCATTTTGGCTCACCCTTGTTCTGCACTAAGTGGGGATAAGGGGTTATGTAGCCTTGACCTCATGAGTCACCTTTTGTTTCCTCCTTTGGCTCATAATTAACCTTTCATGAATATATACGAGCAAGCTTGGGGTGTGGACAATGTGCCTTAAGTTGGCTCTCATGTGACATGCTACCCTTTTCATGATGTAGCTTCTTGAAAACATATGACTTGGCATAGGGATTTCTGAGTAAGCTCTCTTGCCTTATTCTTCTACTTTAAAGCAATTTCTCATAGTACTGGTGTTCACAACCGCTTTAAAGTGGGGGAATACATCACCACTCACATTTCATTATGTTATTTTCTTTTTCTTGCAACTTCCTCTCTTGGAAACATTAGGTACAATGTTTCCTAGGATGAGACATTGCATGGACTAAGCTAAATCCCTTTGAACAAACCCTATACCATATGGAACTTACAGTGTCTATGAGTGTTAAGAATATGAAGTTTTTCTTACCTCATAGAGCTCGAAGATCATTTTTGTGAATCATTATTAAAGTTATCAAGAGGTATAACTTTGGCATGGTTGAGTGAGAAGCCCATTCCAAGGCACAACTTTCCCCATATACGCCTATGTGTTTGTGAGTACATACCAACTGGGCATATGTTTCTCACCTTTTGGGATTTCTCACCTAGAAGACAACCAATAGTTCCATTGCCCTAAAGTGAGTATGCATTTTCTTTTTGGAAAAACAGCCTAGATCTGATCCACAACATGTTGGACAAATGGTCAAAGCTTGATCCACCTTTATACTTCTCTTTCTTCAAGTTATTTCCATTGCATGTTCGTATATCTTGTTTTGTTGTATATCATTCACCTTGCATGTGTCCTTTTGTGCTTATGTCGGTTTGACTTTGGATCTTTGATTCTGGGGGCTTGGCCACCTCCTTTGATCTTTGTTGTCCTTTGTCATTCGCATGGGTATGATTGCAACCCTCTCTCGAATGTGTACTTTAGTGTGAGTTTGAAGCAAGTTCATCCTCTCACTAAAGTGGGGGCTAAATGTACCATAGAAAAAATGGTGCTTGATTTGGAGAATAATTGATGATAAATTGGACTTAAGGAGGCCTTGATTCAGTGTCCTGAGGTGTTTTACACATCCACACTAGGTCTTGGACCCTTATAAAATGCATTCATTGATGTCTTGTGAAGGTGTTGCAAAGTGTTGTAACACATTTCTACACTTTTCTAGACTTCGGGTATGTCGGGATCATCATGGAAAAAGCAGGCCCCTTAAGTGGCAAAAAATTTAGAGAAATGGGTGTTTGGAAACTTGACGTAAAATTTGAATAAGTTACATCTATATTATTTCAAACTATATGTAAGAATAGAATTTTAGAAAATTGAATATAGTTTCTAAACTACTAGGTTTATTTAAAATAAAATAAAATCTATTTGGTGAAAATTTGAAATTTCAAATGTAGTAGTACTTAAATTTAGGAAAAAATAAGAATTAGGTGTTTGTTTGACCACCTAACCATAATAAAATGATAATATTTTTTTATAAGATTTTATATATAAGTAGAGGACTCATGTCAGATGTGAGGCATATTTTTTTTGTAATTTTTTCCAAGTAAATAATTAATTATGAAATTTTTATTACAACTTTTAAAAATATAAAAATTAGGTATGTCAACCACTAACTTAGTCAAAAATTCATGAAATTTATTTTTCTTTTTAATCCTATAGTATGTGAAGCATAGAATGTGACTTATGTTCTAGATTCAAAAATAAGATATCATTTGAAAGTTATAGATTTTTTCAATCACCTATCAATCAGGACTTTAGTCATAATTCTAATAGAAAATGAATAATAATTATTTACTAAATTAAATTAAAGCATAATTTATATTGGTGGAAAGCTGAGAATCTCCTCTAAAACCCTTTTCGTTTCATCAATTTTGGGTAAAAAAGTCGTCGATACATACCCTACAAATACCATAATGTGCCACTTTTTGGCCCATCATGATCACACATACCCACTCTTGTTATTATAATTCATCTAAATATCACCTTTTTATCCCTTATAAAGTCCTATTTCAAAGTGTTGTAAAGTCTTGTAACAAGATTTCATGCTTTCCTAGGCTTGTCATAACTAAATACCCTTTTCTTATGCTTAATTTGGCCCTTTATGCACTTATAAGCCTTAATTAAGTGTATTTTTTAATGTAAACCCAACAAACAACATTAAAAGAAACTTAATTCCTGACACCCACTTACAAGCCTAGAGTGGGATCCATTTTCCATGGGTGGAAAATGAGTCCCTCTTGGCTCTAAATTCAAAATAATTCAAAATTTCTTTCAGGTTTTTATTCATTAAGACCTTATGTCAGCCTATGATTTTGTATTCTTGGGTAATTATGGAATAAGTGTATATAAATAAGTGTTTTTCCATCCATTTTATGCCCCCATTCATCCATTAACTCACTTCACAACTCATTCATCATCCATCTTCTTTCTCAATCCAAGAAAGTTAGGGTTTCATCATTGCAAGTCATCAATCTAGCTTCCAAAGACATTCAAGGGAAGATTCTCCATGTTTTGCTAAGAAGAATTCAAGATCAATCATCATGGAAAGGATAATAACTCCATTATTGCATGTTTCATTGCATTCTTTCTCTATTTTGGTTTAATCACCTAAAAGGGGTTTGACCAAGGAAAACCCCCATGCCCTAACATCAAACATCTCTCTTTCTTATCTTGATTGTTTGCATATTTAGACATCTTGGAGGCTTAGAAATAATTGAAGATTGCATTGTAAAATTTTCAAGTCATCTCTTCATTGGATAAGTCAAATCCACCCACAAAAGTCACTTTCGGGCTTTGAATCCAACAATTTCACAAGCACCCTTGAAAGAAAGCGTCTGAGGCCTTCGTTTTCAATTTTGAATCTTCAAAATTCATAAGTGGAATCATTCACCATGGTGGAAAATGGAGTCCCACTACCAAGGGCTGATTTTGGTTTTCTCCATTTTGGATATCCTTTTTATGCAGGCGAACCCAAAACAATTTCCGCGAACTAGGACTAATTCACCCAAAATGGAAAATGAGTCCACTAGACCTAAAAATCAAGATCAAAACATTCAAAAGTCATTTCTAGTCTCCATCTATATCTTAGTTGCACACTTTCAGTTTCATGCATTTATGTTGATTTTGTTTACATTTCTAAGGTGTTTTTGCATTACAATGTGTTTTCAAACAACATGCATTTCAATAGTTTTAGATTAATAACCAACCTATTATATCAATTATCTACATCTAGTTCATTTCATTTAGTCATAATTCCATCATACATACATTAATTTGAGTGAACCACCTTGATTTTGGTGTGAGATCTATCTCTTTCCTTTAGGTGAAAAACCCCAATTGAGCAAAAGAGAGTCATAGCATTTCATACCCCTAAAATTTATGGCTCAATTTGGTTGATATTTTTCATATTTTGGAGATTTAGGTTACTATGGTGAAATAAAATATTATTCATCACAATCACTTTGGTATTCAGTGCATTTGATGTTGGCCTCAAGCCACAACTAATTTCCTAAACCACATTCGACATCTAGAAAGATGCAATCATTATTCCTATGATGCAATTGCTTCTCGTTGTGTGCCACAACTTATTTTTCTATGGAACAATTTCCTATTACTTTAAACTTTAGGGTGTCAATCAAAAATTTCAATTTAGATCTCTTGCATTTGGTAGCTTAGGGGCTTTCTATTATAAACATTTGATTTCCAGCATGTGGCTTAGGTGGAAAGGAGGAATTTGACTTGATATTTCTAATCTATCTATCTTTTCTTATTTTCATACACTCATTGGGATTAAAATTAACCTTGCATTTAAATTTCATTAGGCTTAAAATTTATAATAATTTATATCTTTTCATTCATTGGTTAAAAATAAATTTCATATTCACTCATTGATCTAAAATTAACCTTACATCAAGTGTCTTTTCCACATATTGCTTTGAGGGTTAGAAAGAACAAGTGTCTTCATCATCTCATGGTTTTCATTTTTCCTTTAGGTGTGTATGCTCTTCTCTAACACCATTTGGTGATCTTGATAATCAAAAGCATCTCTTGGTATTTGTATAATCACCCACACATTTGGTTTTGGATTTAAAATAAACATCATACAAGTGTGAGAAAAAGGTGTTGTGTATACTCTCTCTTTGCACTTCGCACAATATTGGAGATAAAAAACAACATGATTATCTTGCTTTTGTTTACCCTTAGATGAATTTCCTTGAAAGAGGGAATGAGCCAAGTGGTACTTTATTTCAGTCTGCTAGATAAATATTCGTGATTGTTGGGAAAGTCTTCAATGACCTCGTGCAGATGTCCTAGATAGATGAGTCTCACCCTCAGTATCCATGTGAGCTATTTAAAAATCCTTTCTAATGAAGGGATTGGGAGGCCTCTTTATAGAGATAATATCACTTCACATATAGGCACCAGTATTACCCCGAAACAAAGATTAAGAACCACTTGTTTTAGAAGCCAAAAACCCTTTTACTTGTTGGTGCAAGAATGGTCATTCTGAAGCCACCCTACATTCCACCATTCATTGTAGAGAAAGGAACTCCCTCAAGGTTTTCAGATCTTAGGGGGTAAGATATTTTGGTGAGTTTGTTCCATGTAAGGGGGAGCCAGTGCCACTAAGATCTCTAGTTTTCCACTTTGTCTAGGTGTTTGGAGCAATCCATGTAGGGACTCAGCAAGTAGTATCTTTTCTATCCTAGGTTGTGAATTTTATATGAGTGTCTTGTATATTTTAACATTTTCACACTCAAAAAATACAAAACAAGCATTTTCAGACTGTTTTCTATGTTTTCCAAAATCAAACTTATAAAATCACCTCAAAATTGGTCAAAATTTAGTCAAAATCACGCAAGATACACTGTGAACCGCAACTAACTATCATTTTTCATGATTGTGACTTTAAAAACTACAAATAGCATTTCCAGAATAAGACCTAAAATAATGCAATTTCCTATCATTGAAAATTTTAGGGGAAACTGAGACAAAGCCATTTTTTGGTCTATCCTAAGAATTACCTGGTCCTTTGATAAAAAAATTACAAATTTCTAGAACTATCATTTATCATCCATCCATTCCATCCATCATCGCATACCTTACATTGACCATATAGTAAAAAAATTAGGACATCCTTTAGCTTGTATTCACCTTGTTGTAGGCTTATCTTTGGAAACATATCAGACTTGAAACTAGTCCATAGTGACCAAATAAATTTTTTCTTGACTTCAACCTCTTTTCATCACCTTAGTTCTTTTTTCATTTAGGTTAGCCCTCAACTCACAAGGCTAGTTTGAGACCACCTTTGTCAAACCTTATCATTTAGTCATTACCATCATTGAAGTCTTGATAAACTAGATTTATAACCTCGGATATCTTATTTTTATTGATTAACATTACCTTAGCTTTATCACAAGGTGATTAGTAGTCATACTTTTAGTCATTATCCTAGGTCATATTACCATTTCACCCATCATCCCTTCACACTTGCATTCTAGTTGGCATACCTTAGACATTGCTCAAGACTTTGATCACATTGTGGAACTCTTGGAATTTGACTATTATCACTTTGGTTCCTTGTCTTTACACCATCCTTAGATATCATTTATTCCTTGAAAATCCCAAAAAAACAATCATTTTTCATAGACATTACCATAGCTTGGATCTCATTATGACACCATATTATTGACACCTCAACATCTTGTCACTTTGAATCCATAACTTGGTATCATCCTTAGGCATTTCCTATACTTTGAAAATCCTTAAACATAGTTGCATAACCTTTGTCCATACCTTGGTCATCCCTAGACATAATCCTTGCACAGTCACCTTAGACATCATACCATATCACCATCACATTCATCACCCTTTTGCAAGTCTTATATGGTCGAAACAAGATTGCAAAGGAAATGAAAAGAAATGGCCTTTCAACTAGATGATGAGTTTCTCAACCCATTTTGCATGCCCCAAGGGGAACCTATAATAAAAAATTCATTCCCTAATCCATTTGAAAAAATTATCCTTAGAGACCAACAAGGAACCATCACCATAGAAGAAATAAAGGTTATCACACAAGATCCTGAAGTAGCCTCTTTTGTGGATGAAATTGTGACATTAGACCCTCAACATTTCCTAGCTATTTTTTTTTTCAGAAGGAGCCACATTACCTCCTAGGTTTTATTTCAATACCCTCCAAGCAATGCCTACACCAAATAAGAAAAACCAAGGACACAATGCACTAGTGTCTATTGGTCCCATCCCACAAGTTAATACATCTATACCATTGGGAGGATCCACACAAGATGCAACCACAATCCATACCTCACCACTTGGTACCCAAAACATGACACAAGGCATGACACCGAACATGACACAAGGCATAACACAAAGCATGACACAAGGAATGACACCAAATAGAACACAATCCATGTCACAACCCTTTGGTACTAGATTTTCTACATCTAATACCATAGGGGCATTGTCCTTGAATCCATTTGGCACAAACATTTCAACCAAGAGACCAAACATTTTTATCAACAAGACTCCTAAAACAAGCATAAACCCAAGTATGGGGGGCTCTCAACATACCATTATGACACAACAAGGGAATACTACCCATACACATGTGCAAAAAAATACCCAAGGCTTCATCCTGCAAAACGCACAACTTGGTAACCAAGGATCCTTCACGCAACATGGTAAACAAGGACCTTTCCCACAATATGGAAACCAAAATCCACATGGTCATACTTTCAAAAGCTCATGGTATACATAATCCAATCCACCTCACTACACTCACATTTCAACCTATGACAAAAATATCCATAACCAAACATCATCTTATACACACATGCCAAACCAAAACCCATCATATACACACACCTAATCAAAACCCATCCCATAACATTGGATTGCAACACGCCAACATGAACTCTCAAAATTAAGACCCATCATTAACTCAAGTGGAAGTCCTTACCACTCAAATTCTTTCCCTACAACAACTAATGGATAATACGCAAGTGTCTAACAAGAAGACTTACACTACAAAAGACTTGTGTCCATATCTATTTGACAAGAGTCTATACATGCCACCCTTCCCATATGGATACACCACACCTAACTTGCCTAAGTATAAGGGGAAGGGAAATCCTATTGAACACATAAGATATTTTTCCACATCTTGTGTAGAAATTTCATATGAACTAGCATATTTAATGAGAATTTTCCCATGAAGCCTCAGAGGCATAGCACTTGAGTGGTTTGCACACTTACCAACTGGAATAAGAACATGGTAGAACTATTAGAAAAAATTATGGAACATTTTTCATTCAACATTGATAATGAAATAACCATCACCACCATATGTCATACCACACAAGAAGATTGTGATAAATTTGTAACCTTCTTCCAACAATGGAGGTGTTTGGCTAGTTGATGTCCCATTGAAATACATGAGAAACAAAAACTTGTCATGTTCATCGAAAACCTCAACTCAAATTTGAAACATGATTTATGAGTACAATGTTGTACTTCATTTTCCAACCTAGTGGAGAAAAGAATCATCCTTGAGAAATCCCTCATTGACAAGGGAGAAATCAAGACTACCAACAAAAACATGACCACCCAAAATACATCAAATGACAAAGGAAAATATTGGGCTCGTAATAAGAATGTGACCGATGATGGAGTCATTGATGCCAAGAAAATGTACACAATCCCTACCATTACACTAAGAGGACCCAATACATCTAACAACACACCAAGACCTCCTGATCAAACAACAAATGTCATCTTAAACACTCAAGAACAAATATTCCAAAGAAAGTTCCCTAGCAGACACAAATACACTCCTCTTGGGGAACCAATTGAGTCAGTCTTTAAATAACTCCTATAGCATAATGTCATAAAACTTATTGATGTAAAACCATAAGACCCTAGACAGTTCAAGCTATCATGGTGGGATGACAATTCCTTTTGTGACTACCATTGAGGTAAAGAACATTCCACCACACTATACTGACAATTAAAGAACATAATCCAAGACCTTGCTGAAAATGGAACTATTGAAATCAATGGACAACAATAACAACAATCTTCCAATAGTGACCATAAATTTTTCACTGATCCTTTGCATGACCATGGAAAAGGAAAGGCCTCTAGTTTTGGTAATAAGACTAATAATAACTCAGCCAATTACACTAATTGCAAATTTGACTATACCACCATAGTAAATCATATTTGCACTGCTGATGGACATGTTAATACCATTACCATTAAGAAACCTCCTAAATGTGCTATCAATACTCACCAAACCAAGGTAACCATCCAAGGTCCTCCTCTAAAGCAACAACCACCACCAAAATCCTAATACAACTTGCTTGACCAATTGGGGAATACCCTCACATAGATCTCTATCTTGGAGTTATTGTGTATATCACCTGATCATTAGGCCATTCTTGACAAAGCCTTACAAGACACAATGATGCCCACCGACCTTGACATCAATAATTTCTTAAAGAGGGTAGGCTGCTTGACCAATTCCCATCATGCCACCTTTTCTAAACAAGACTATTCGACCAAAAATGCAAACCATAATGACCCCTTGCACCTTGAATTCCTCATTCATAAACACAAAGGCAGACGAGTCCTGGTAGACAATGGAGCTAGGTTAAAAATTTGTACCTTAAAATTGGTTTAAGATGTTGGGCTTTTTGGAAGCATGTGTAGATACAATTAAAAGAATTGTTATCAAGGCATATGACGATGAAGAATGATCTTCTAAAGGATTTATCACGCTACCTATCAGAGTTGGCCTCGCAGTCATGGAAACCACTGTTCAAATCTTAGATCTTGACCTCCCATACAACCTTCTCCTATGCCAACCATGGATCCACACCATGAAATCCATTCCATCCACATACCACCAGTGTCTTAATTTTTTTCATGAAGGAACTGAAATTACAGTCATAGGTGATCTTGATCCCTTCTAATATTGTAGTAATTTGAAAGGGACAATGTAATTCCAAGTGCTTGTCAACCAAGAAGCCTATCATCTCAGTACATCAATCCATCTTCACTGACCAAATCATCCACTTTAGTTAATGCACCTTCAAACCCCAATGTCCAATTCCATGACATGTGATGCAATGAGTATCATACAGACAAGCTATAGATAAACAACAATGCTAATGCACCTACAAAGGCTTCAACTTCCAATAATGATATCAAGATAGATTTAGAAGGAATAAAAATAGATGGTAGTTCTTGGATCAAAACCTTTTGAGATCCTGATGATACATCTACCTTCGCCCTATCTACTTCTAATCAAAAATTTCATGTTCATGATAATATTGTGTTCAACTAGGATATCTATGGTAACCTGCTCTTTGATCTTGACCCCACTGAGGATATCCAAATATCATCCTTCCATGACACTTTTCCTAGGTTAAGGTATGTTTCCCCTACTATCACCTAGATACTAATTCATCTTTCTAAGTTAATAAGGATGTGCAAGCTTCTTTTAACGTTAGCGGTACCGAAACAGATAGTCCCAAAAATTCTATTGATGACATTTCCACTCCTTTTCATCCATCAAACTGTCGTGTCACTCCACCCATTTCATCCATTCCACTCACGTGCATCCACATCATATATCAACATGAAATATTTCAAGACAAGGACAACGAAAAAGGAAAATTTCAAAAATCAAAAATAAAATTGCCCTCTTTAAAAGGAAACCAAGAATCAAAAGGCATGGTGGAAAGAAAAGAATATCATAAGTCCTCTAGCCAATGCAAAAAGGTATTGAACCAATGAAAAATACAAGTTAATAATGAGAAAGAATGTCAAGACACATCCTATAGCCAACATAAAAAGCTATTGGATGAATCAAAAGTAAAAATAAAAAGTGAAAATAAAAAAAATTGGTCTCCAAGTATGCTCCTCCATCAAAAATTACTCAGGGCATCTATTAGCACAAAAATTCAAACAAAGAACTTGTTGATCCAAGGTCTCCACCTTTGTCTCTTTTACTCATCCCATATACTCCATTCAATTCATCTATAATCAGACATTTTTCATATCATTCCATCTCCATTGGTGATGTCTTGCAATGTATCTTTCATGATGACTCCTTTATGTACTTTGGCTCATTGGTTGCCCAAACTCATTTTCGCCTGAAGCTTCATGGCCCATGTAGTGTGCATATTATGGATCATACCCTAGCCTCTTTCATCCACCACTTCTATCATCCTTCATATTCACCACTCTCATTTTGCATCCAAATCAAGTCCTTTAGTCCAACACAGTCATTCAAGAAAGGTCCATGCACCATCACAACTTACCAATTCTACACATAGCTTCTAAAAGTCTTGTCATAACCATAAAAAATACAAAAAAAAAATTAAAAAGAAAAAAATCATTACCTTGATGAAAACCTAGCAAATGGGCATCTTGGTAATACCAAAAATAAATAAAAATGAAGAAAATAATAAAGATAAATAATTCATCTAATAGAGAAAACCCCTTTGGTGGTGCTTTAGATAAGTACCATGGTGAAAACCTAGCAAACAGGTGTCATGTGTAGTTGACTTTTCTCTTTCATCTACCATCATTCCAACCTGACTTTTCCTTGTCATTCACCTTTCCCATAGCACCCATAATAATGATTAGTTGTCCTTTCCATAACCTAAAATAATTGACATCATGCATCCTTTCACCTTTTCATATTCCATTGCATTTCACCCCTAATAAATTGGTCTTATACTCGAATGGGGGAAAATACTCAACCTATGTCATTGGATCTTACACTTTCTATCAAAAGTGGCTTTCATCCAAAAAAATACAACAAATCAAATAAACTCTCAAAAATCCAAAATAAAAAAAAAAATCCCAAAATAAAAAAAAATCATAAACTCTTAAAAACCCAAAAAAAGCCAAAACATGTCGAAAACATAAAAACATCCAAATAACTTTCAAAAATCCCAAAAATAGAGTCAAATTTAGTCATGTCAGTCCAAGTCTAGTCAAACTACATTGCCTTTGTGGGCTAATGTAGGCAAGGCCATCTATCAATGTGCTCCCAAGGCATTAGGTCAGTTCTTTTAGGTTTGGTTAAAATAAAAATCATGACTTAGTCCTTTGTGAATAAAACAAATTCATCTCATTGCAAACTATGAGGTCTCTATGCATTGTTATGTAGGTGAGGCCACCTATTGATGAGCCCCCGAGGCCACCTAGGTCGGTCCTTTAGGTTTTTTCAAGTTAGTCATAATAAATCAGAAATTGTCAACTTGGAAACAAATAGTCATCAAAACATCAGAGAAGTCACACATCAACAAGATGAATAGGTCAACAAAGTCACCTAGTCAACTCAATCAATTGTCAAAATAGTCAATGTCAAACCAACCTACAACATCAAACCAACAAACTTATGTCTTATACAAGATATGTCCTTCTTGAAACCAAACATTGTCATTTAGTCAAACTCAGTCATTTTCCTTATACAAGTGGTCACATGATCGAAACCAAAGTTGGCATCTTGTACAACATGTTTCCCTCCTGAAACCAAGCTTCATCAATCACCTAGTCAATTAAACGTCAAACAATCATATTTTGGCAAACACTCTTAATGGCTATTTACCTTTTGGTCTATTTTGTCTTACCTTTTTATTGATTTATCTTTGATTCATGTTACTAGCTTCCTCAATAATGTCTCATGAAGGATTTAGAGGAGAAATGATGTCTCATGACTCTTTTCTTTTATTTATTTTTATGGATTGTCTTGGTAAAAAGTTTGGGGCAACTTTTCCCTTAGTACGAGTAAGAGCATTCCTTGTCTACGACTATCTGTTTTGCAAGTGGATGACCTTGCACAGCTTGTCCTATCTCACACCTTGGTTTTTTTTTTCCATTTGTTTCATTTTACCACCCAATGATGATTAAATGCACGACCTATATGTATTTGGGAAAATATTGAAGTTCTTCTATACTAACATCCATGTCTTATGTGCTAACTTTTCTTCCATCTGCATTTTGACAACATCCTATGACACACAAAAACACATAGCTTACATATATAGTCATGTTAGAAGCATCATATATGCATTATCATCCATACATAGTAAATCATATATATTGCATCAAAAAATACAACAATATTCATGACATATAGGCATCCATATAAGCATCAATAATCTTAATCCATGACCATTTATCACATTACATACATATATTTTCATCACATAAACATAAAATGACATCACATCTCATAATCATAAGCATCATATGGCATCCATAACATCATAATAATAAATACATAGCAATAGACTAGACATCATATAATCACCGCCAAAAATCATATATCATATATATCACTTAAAATGTGTCACAACACAGTGTCATAATGTATCTCAAAATGGAACTTGCAATCTCGATGGTCAAAATATAAGTGTCATAATACATAATCAAAATAGGTCCTAGCTTGAACTGTCATTCTATCTAGAAGGTGATCGATGTGGAAACCCTATTGGTCTACACTCTGATGGTGGCCTATCATACGAACCTGTCCAAGTCGGTCCTAAAACCCTCTTGCTACTCTCCCCTTTGCTATGGGATCACCTACTATGAGATCAACCACTAATCAATGCCTCAGATGCACTAGGTTCTCTATGCTCAAGTGGTACCTTGACCTCATAAAGGTCTCGATAGTACTACTCCCTCCTACTAGCCACGACAACTTCTCAAACCATATCTAATGATGACCTGCTACAAGTGGCAATAAATCCAAAATCCTCTGCTTTGCCTATTGTGCCTTGATCACTATGGTGTTAGAATCCAAGATCCACTGCATGCAAGATGGATACCTATCACATGCAAAAGATACGAAGAACCGAAAAAGTTGTTCTGTAAACCTCTCAGTAAAAAATGCATTAAGAGAATCAATTATTACAATGTGATCAATCCTTATGAAGGAGATCAAGAAACCCTAAAAGGGAAACCTAAATGAAACCCTAGTGTGCACACTTAATAATTAATAATTAATTATTAATGTGCCTAAGTTTAGCTTAAGTAATAAAGAGGAATAAGTGACTTAATTAATTAATCAATGCGATGTAATTAATTAAGCATAATAACTTATTACTCTAACACCCCCCCTTAAGATGAACTTAGGAAGAAGCTAAAACACTAGAATAAGATGCATGAAAGCAAAGATGGGTCCCGGCAACTGGGCACGTCGGT
>VDFB02098676.1:0-24818 GCA_007258455.2 Sequoia sempervirens
ATCAAGTTGAGGCATGCAGTGATGATGTTATATTCTGATTTTAGTTTATGTCTATTCACAAAGATAGACTTTATTACTTCTAACTAGATATTTGAGTGACAGTAGAATCAATAAACAGATATTAATGAAGTTTTTAATTGCAAACTTTTCATCTATTTTAAAGCAATTTAATTTTGCACAAATAGATAATTTTTTAGTACATGGCTAGCCAGAATTGCATTGAAGTACATATAACTTCTACAACTAAATTTATATATAGAAACCTTTATTTTTTATGTAAATTTTCTTTTAACAATGATAACTTGTCAGAGAACAAGTTCACACAAGTCCCCACTGTTAAATCAGTGAAGTTATAAATGGACTGTACCAACGAAACTCTCTAATTCTTTACATAATCTCTTCATTACTTTTCCTAATTCAAGCCTTTTATTTACCATGTCCTTGGGACTAGGGGACTACAGGAAGAATTCTACTAATTTGGTGTGTCAATTTATGGTATAGTAGTTAGTTTTGGAGTTTGGGAAAACAACAAAATTGAATTCAAACTGTTGTTAGTGTCATGCATTTCTGGTGTTCTTTAGTTTCTGTATGAATACTTTAACTGAGTTGATTGATCGTTTGGCAGATTTCTGGCCAAACTGTGGGGAAGTTAAAGGTTTGTTACATTCATTGCTCTCCCTGGTAACATCTGATCATAGTCCATACCAAAATTGACCAATACAAACACATAATGAACCAAAGATCTTATGAAAAAGTTTGGAATATTTTGTGGATAGATTTCGATTTTGAGGATGTTTATCATTAGTTTTGGTTAATTTTATGAGATGGGTTTCTCTGCCGCTTATAGCATTTTGTGATTTAGCCTCAGCGGTCGCAAAGCCCCTTGGTATAGTTTTAATATTCTCTACGTGGAATTTTCCTTTCAGTAAGTCTTGTTTTAGCTCATTTGACCAGAATTATTGGTGGATATGTGCTTGTGTCTAGTTTGTTTTGTTAGGCTCAGGAGGGGTAGAATAGAAAACACATTTTATTGTATATCAGAAATTACATTTGAAGAAATGTTTACATCATTATTTTATAATAAGGAGGATAGTTAAACTGTCGTAACTATCTAAATTATTTAACAGAAAAATAAAATTACAAATGTGTTAACCCAAAAGATTAACACGGTGATTGGTGTAGTATTTACACTTCAATATTTTATTGCACTCAATATGTGCAATTTCAGATATCATTTATACAAACCAAATGAAAGTTGTCTCAGATTGATAGTTGGTGACTATTTGTATTGGCCACTAAAGTTTGGTCATTTTTCAAATTGTAGCATGGACAAAACAAGTCCAAAGTTGAGATTTGTCAAAGGTACAAGTTCATTCTTCAAAAGTTAAGACCTATCCAAGTAATAGGTTTATTATCAAAATTTGAGACCTGTCAAAGCAACAAGCTCATTATCAAAAGTTGATACTTGTCATTGAAGTAACAGGCTCTTTATCAAATTTGAGACCTATCAAGAAACATGCTCAATATCAAAGTTTGAACCCTGTCAAGGTAATAGGTTTAGTTCAAACAAATTGAAGATCTATCACAATAAGAGTTTCTTCAGATTATTCAACAAATTTTCATCAAAATGCTTGACCGAGAGAAGTTTGAGCAGTTTAAAATATTGCATAGTTTCATGATAACCTCTTAAGATTAAGGAGGGATGTTATTATGTTAATCTTTTAGATTAACACATCTGTAATTTTATTTTTTGTTAAATAGTTTAGATAATTACGGCAATTAAACTATCCTCCTCATTATAAAATAATGCTGCAAACATTTCTTCAAATGTAATTTGAAATATACAATAAAATGTGTTTTCTATTCTGCCCCTCCTGGGCCTAAAATGTTCTTTTGTGATATAAATATGGCTTTAAAGCCAATAGTAGGAGCCATTGTAGTTGAGAATGTTGTGGTTTTAAAGCCCTCAGAACTGGTTGCAGCTAAATCAGATCGCGTTGTATATCTTATTACTAAATACTTGGATAACAGTACAATTGGAGTTGTTGCAGGAGGCGCTCAGGAGAGTGCTAAATTGCTGGAGCTAAAGGGGGGCAAAACATTTTTCACTGGTGGGTAGAGTGACCTGTAAATAAAAAATATGAAAGGATTAAAAAGTATACTTCAAATGTTCGTAACTCTTAAAAATATGGTATATTTGAATTTAATCAGTGATATGCTTTGTGTAGTCCTCTTTGTGCCTAATTCCTTTTTAATAGAATTTATCACTTTTTCCAACCATATAAAATTCTAGTTACACCCATTTCATATATCATTTCATGTGAATCTGGCAACATTCAACTCATGTTTGTATGAATTTGATATATTTTAATCCAGATTGAACAAATCTTTTATCTTTCATCTCGACATACAGAGTTCAGCTAATGTGGAGTTAGATGCATGTGTGGTTAAGCACAATTCATACTGGGTTCATTTAGTGCAATTTAGTCTGATAATTAGATGTTTATTTAGTTGAAGAGTTTTTTATAATCTTTAATCACATTTTACAATTCATTAAATTTTTTTGATTAGTTCAATAAATTTCTTAAACATGTAAATATGTCAACAACTTGTTATCCATGTACAATATTTCTTCTAATTATAGAAATATACATGTCAAAAATTAACATAAATCAAAATAAATCTTAGGAACAATCAAAATTCAGAAACAACAAAATAGAAAAAATAAATCTTACCTATATTTATCAACAAAAATTAAATTAGTCTTTATTTTGTTTACATAAAGAAAAAGCTTAATAAACATTAGAGTGCTGACAACAATAATATTTGTTTGTAGTTAAAGTGTCTTTGTCACATATGCACTATCACATATTTTTAACAAAAGATTGTTTGTCTATTAAAACATGGTTTTATTAGTTCTTGCATCCATTGCATTCAATGTCTTTTATTGGTTTTGTCAATCAATGTATAGAATTAAAAATTCTGAGCAAGAATATTATAGTCTACAATTGCTTTTCATATTTAATAATTAAAAAAATATCATTTATCTTTCTTCCTATTGGTTCATGCATTTAATTTTTTGGATCAAATGTCAACTCTACTGATGAATTGAATGCTATTACAAACATCATTATAAAATTATAGTAAGTTATGTTGTATCCTTGAATGGTATTTCTAACACCAATTAAATCAACACATCTAAATATACAATCTTAAAAAAAAAAGCTTAAACATTGTGTAATTAAAGAAGATACCTACTTTAAGTATTATCTAGATTGAATTTTTTGAAATCAGTAATTAATTAATATTCAAAACTAAATGATGATTTTGACAAAATGAATTACATTTCACTCACCATATTTATTAGTAGGGTCAGTGAAAGTGGCAATGAAAATTCAGAAAAATAGAGTTGGAAAACTTGACATAAAAATTTGAAAAAGTTATTAACATAATTTGGAAAATATGTAAGAAAAAAACTTGTAAAAAATTGAATATAGTTTCTAAGATACTAGTCCTTTTTTGTAAAAAAGTTAAATCTATTTGGTGAAAATTTGAAATTTCAATGTTGTAGTACTAAATTTTTAGGAAAAAATAAAAAGTACGTATATGTCTGACCAACCTAAGTACAAGAAAAAGTAATATATTTTTTTGAAACTTTCAATATAAGTAGAAGACTCATGCCTAGACATGCCACATTTTTTTTTTGTAATTTTTTTTCAAGTAGATAATTAGTTATGAATTTTTTATTAGAACTTTTTAAAAATATTAAAACATATTTGTTTGACCACCTTAACTTGGTCAAAAATTTATGAAATTTATTTTTTATTTTTTTATCCTATAGTATGGGAAGCATAGAATGTGTTGTATTATTTGGATTCAAAAAATGTGAAATCGTTTAATAATTATAGAGGTTTATTCATGAAGAGGGGGTCCTTCGCTTTCCTACTGTATCTCACCACACACACACACAGAGAAGAGCACCTAGACACAATAAGAACAAATATGTCCATTTATTGCTAAAATGAAATTACAAATTACATGCCATCTCATGGGGTTCTTACATGCATCTGCAAATAATAGATCTAAACCAACCTTCATTCAACACAATATGATCTACTACTCCCTCATTGCCCTCTCACATGTATCCCTTCGACACTTATATCTTTATTCACTTATCTAGGTCGGCCTCATCCTTTCTCACTCTCGTATCATAGTATCACAGTTGGTCAATAGATAGGTATTCCACAACAACAATGTGGAATACATCGAGTATCGTTCTGCCACATGTCATACCCTAGCTCATTAACTCATCATTTAGTCATCCTCTCGCATTTGTTTCCTTATCACTATATCATGTGGACTGACTCAAGAATCCCACCAATGAAGGGAATTCCCAACGATCAACTTACATACTAAGGGAACCCATTGGGTCATCAAGGGAACAATATAGGAGGTTCCATTGATGCAACCGAGTCACACCGATCGGGCCATTGGGGAGACCCAGGTCAGAGTCCTACTGATGATATTCACCCATGTCGATAGAAAATATGCGAGGTTCACTTATGATTAGGCCAATGGGGAGATAGGGCATAATGTCCTACTGATGAGACAACTCCCACTAATGAGCCCCATTTTCAACCTCTTCCAACACCATCGGTCAAATGTGCACTTTGGAGTAGACCCCTCTTTCCTACCGGAAGATTGGGTAATCAAAAATTTTGAAGGATGGAACCATTTAGGTGTGTTCAATATTATCCTAAAAGTGCAATCGACTGATAGATAAGCCTTTCGTAGATGAAACTCCAAGCACCGTTCACTCACTATTGTGATCGACATAACATTGGGACTTGTGGGAAGTCACACTGATAGGTCAAGGTCTTTCCAATAGCGCATGTTAGCCCTTGTTAGATCTAAAATAAATCATTTTGTTGTTTTTTGGTGATGGAGGATTGCTAATGAGCCCGAATGCTCCTACATCAGACACACTGGGTAGGAGAAATTTTCCTAGAGTTGGTAAACTTAGGAACATTGGAAGGTACATGGGATGGTAATCCGGTGTTTATTCTTGATCCATAGCTGCTCCTTATTTGCTGGAGCCTTCCCCCCTATATTCTATTGCTCCAGCTCAACTCTCAAGTCATCTTCATTTGCATTCTCATGTTTCTTTGAACAACTTCTTACCACTAGACCACCTAAATTCCCACCACATCTTTTTGGGTTGCTGCTCCTTATTCCTTTATTACGCTATTACAAAAAATCAAAACTTAATTTTATCTTGCATCTTGAAACCTGATCTCTAAACGACTCCAAGTCACTACAATTACTTAATTCCTCTTCATCCACTTTTTTCTTCTCTGTAGTGCAACAAACAATAGAGCTGGATTCTTTCAGTTTCTTTTCCTTCCCTTTTAGAGGAGTCAACATATATTGCTGCTCATCTTTTCGGATGGTATACACATTCCCCCTACCATCATAGATGTCTTCCTAGTCACATTTCCATGGTCTACCCAACAACACATGACATGATGTCATAGGTATCATGTCACACAACACCTTATCTTTGTAAGAACCAATCTGAAAACTTACTAAATAGTGTTCTCTCACAGAAATTTCATCCTACTTTTGCAACCAACAAACTTTGTATGGACTAGGATGCTTATTCCTCTTCAAACCTAGTTTTTCCACCATTTCTTCTGAAACTAAGTTATCTATACTACCACTGTCAACAATAACCTTATATAACTTACCTCTAGCCTTGCACACAGTCTGAAAGAGATTCCTTCTTTGGGATGGCTCCTCCTCCATCATATTTGGAGTCACCAACACTCTTCCCATCATGAGAGATTCACCTTCTTTTGGGTATGCTACTTCTGGTGATGCATTACACTTCTCATCTTCTTGTTTCAAGTGGTTTCTTGTCATGCTCTTCTTGCTTCTCTTTTGTATTTGATCACATTCGAATGTACGATGACCAACTTCTCCACACTGGTAACACCTAAATGAAAACCCTTTATTGCCGCTACCATGTCCTATTGCCAAGCACCTCCTTTTCTTTGGTGTTTTGTCCCACTTCTTTGCTCCATTTGGGCTTGGATTCTTCCTGAGTCTGCTTTCCTTTACTGTTGCTTGCTTGTCCCTTTTTAGTTCCAAAGCTTCCCTGACTCTTGGAATTGTTTATTTTCCTCTTCATTAATTTATCCTCTGCCTTCAATGCATACTAGTATTCTTCCTCAACTGTGGTAATCTTTAGCATACTCATTTCATCCTGTATGTTAAACCTCAAGCCATTCACATACCTGGCTATCTTTTCCTTGTCAATTTCATGCCTTCCAGATTGAATAGCCAACTTGTGAAATTCTTCTATGTAGTCCTTTACACTCATATTTTTTTCTTCAAATTTTGCAATTTCTTGAACAACTCCATTTCATAATCTCAAGGTATGAATGCCTTCTTCATATTTGTCACCATTTGGTTCCACCTCATTATTTAGGGATCTCCATCTATTTCTAGTTCTATATGCAATCCTTTCTACCATAACACAACATGCCCTTTCAATTTTGTTTGAGCTATCTTCACCCATTGTGGGTCTCTAATATCCTCCAATTCAAAGTACTCCTATAGCTCACCAATCCAATTGACTAACTCATCTGGATTTAACGTTCCAAATTTTTTTGGCAAATCCATCTTATTGCTCTTCATTATTTTCAAAAGAGCTCTCAAAAATATTTCTTGTTCAACATCTACGAGATTTTCTCCCTCCTCTTCTTCCTCTTCTTCTTATTATTCTCTTATTGTTCTTCACCTTCATTTCCTTCCTCATGCTCACATTCTCTTCTTCTTTCTCTTCTTTCCCTTCTATTACCAGCACCTACTTCTCCCTAGTTTCTGATACTTTCAATCACCATGTCACAAAATATTTCAACTACACCCTCTAGTCTGGGTCTTCCTCTTCATCTTGCTATTTGGGGCAACATCTCTTCCAATCAATGGTTTCAACTCTCAACTATTTGGGATTCCACACACACCCACAACAATCCTTTCAAACTTTGCACTTTTGTCAATCTCTCCCACAACTCTTGGTGGATACTCTCCACACTCAAGACCACCTGCTCTAATACCACTTGATGAAGGTGGGGGGGTCCTCCCATTTCCTACGATATCTAAGAACATACACACACAAAAGAGAAACTAGACACAAGAAGAAAAAATATGTCCATTTATTGCTAAAATGAAATTACACATTACATGCCATCTCATGGGCTTCGTACATGCATCTGTAGATTACAATTCTGAACCAACCTTCATTCAACACTGTATGATATTCTACTACTCCCTCGTTTCACTCTCACATGTATCCCTTTGGTTCTTATATCTTTCTTCAATAATTTAGGTCAGCCTCATCCTTTCCCACTCTCCTATCATAGTATCCATTATTTTCCAATTAGAACTTGAGATCCCCAAGTAGTTATATCCTAATTAACAATTCCACTGATTTGTCCAATAGATAGGTATTCCACAACAACGACATGGAATACATTGAGTATCATTTTTCCACGTGTTGTACCCTAACTCGTCAACTCATCCTCCCACATTTGTCTCCTTATCATTGTATCATGGAGACTGACTCAAGTGTCCCACTGATGAAAGGAAGTCCCAACAATCAACTTACATACTGAGGGAACCCATCAGGCCATCGGGGAGACCTAGGTCAGAGTCCCACCAACAATGTTCATCCACGCTAATAGAACATATGCTAGGTCCACGTGTGTTCGGGCCATTGGGGAGACATGGCATAACGTCCTACCGATGAGACAAATCCCACTAATGAACCCCATTTGCAACCTCCACCAACACCATCACTCAAATGTGCACTTTGGAGTAGAGTCCCCCTCTTTCCTATCAGAAGATTAGGTGATCAAAATTTTTGAATGATGGAACCATTTAGGTTTGTGCAATATTATCCTAAAATTGCAATCGACTAATAGATAAGCCTTTCACCAATGAAACTCCACACACTATTCACTCACTATTTTCATTGACATAATGTTGGGACTTGTGGAAAGTCAAAACAATAGGTCAAGGTCTTGCCAACAGAGCATATTGGCCCTTATTAGATCTAAAATAACTTAGTTTTTTTTTTTTTTTTTGGTGATGCAGGATTGCTAGTGAGCCCAGATGCTCTTGCATCATTTTTCAATTAACATATCAATCATGACTTTAGTCAAAATGTATGTAGAAAATCAATAATAATTATCCATTTAATTCCAAATGAGGAATACCTTATATTGGTGGAAAGCTAAAAAATTTCTCAATAAACCCTTTTCATTTAATCAAATTCAGATAAAAAAGGTTGTTAGCCACTTTTGTGTCAAATCGCCACTTTTTGAACCCCCATGATCCTCCACTCACCTAGTAGTACCACTAACTACTTATCGTCTCATTCTAAAAAATGGTGATCTTTTATCTTTTTCAACTCTTCAATTCAATTGCTTAATATAGCATAGAATTAGTTGTCCCTATTGGATAATAAACATTGTTTAGAGGACATTTATGTTTAGAGCTCCTGCCAGTTATGTATGATTAGGTAGAAGTTATTTTTATAGCATGATGTATAAATATTTCTTTTTGACCTTTGATCAATACAAGAGTCTTATTTTGTTGTGTAGATGATTTGTAGATCATCATATTTGTTTGATGTATAGATCATGTATACCTTCATTTGATGTGAGATCTACAATGTTCCTATGCCTATGATTGGCGATGAAAGGAGGATTATGGTGAGAATGAATATGTAAGCCTACATAAGAGAGTAGTTTCAATATGTGTCTATGCATTGAAAATAGGAGGAAAAAAGGTGATTCCACTTACTGTGTGTAGCTCCTACATCTATTGATTGCAAACATTAGATCTACAATGTGATAGTCTTGCTATGAGAGAGTAGTATGTAGATATTCTGATGGAAGGATGGTCACGGGGATTACATAAAGGGGAAAAAATTTCTAGTGCGCACCTAAGAATAATGTTGTTTGGATTGTCATTTAAGTAGTTACTATCATGGACCTTGCAATGGTGGAAGATTATTCAAAATTAGGTTGTTCCATACTATTTAATCCAAGGTAAAATATATCTGAGAATTTTTAATGAATCAAAAGTTCCTATAAGGTGAAGTTTTATATTCTTTCAATCTGATAATAAAAAGTGGCAGCATGAGATTCATTTAGTGTTTTTGATTCCACACTTTTTCAATTTAAAGAAGATATGCTAGGTAGTGTTTGTATAACAATGTCATGAATGCCAAAAAATAGTGAAGATGGAAAGCCTGTATAGGTAGGTGTGAGGAAAAATTAAAGGGTGGTTTAGGTATGCAGATTTCATAAAGTGAGAATTTAAATCTATAATGCATTTGGTTACATCATTGATAATTTGCGGTAGCTATTATTTATTGTTGTGAGGAAATTAATAACAACCCATTTTTTCATCTATAAGTGAACAGTTTAAGCAATCAGACAAAAGGGTTTTCGATCAATTTTTTCGGTCATGTGGAGAAAAAGATATAGAGAGGAATAGAAGGTGCAAGACTCATATCTATTGCTATAAGAAAAAGTGAGTTTGAAGTTTTTACATGGGTCAGTGTAGGATTATGGGGTTCCAAAATAGGGCCTTAATTGGCAATGAAAATTCATAAAATAGAGAACTAGGCAACTTGACATAAAAATTTGAATAGGTTATTAACATAATTTGAAAAATATGTAAGAATTTGTAGCAAATTGAATGGAGTTTCTAAGATACTAGTCCTTTTTTGGAAAAAAAAAATCTATTTGGTGAAAAATTGAATAGATTATTAACATAATTTGAAAAATATGTAAGAACATAATTTATAGAAAATTAAATATAGTTTCTAAGATACTAGTGCTCTATTGTTGGTTTAGGGCTTTATAGGTTTAGTTTCGATGTTGTTTTACCTCAACCTGAATTTTACCCTAGATTACACCATGTTCTATAGCTAGTTTTCTATAATTGTACTATGTAACTTTATGTTCTAAAATGATAGCATGATAGTTGTTTTTCTTTTTTCAATCCATCACCATCAATGAAAATTTTGGAGACGTCTACTTCCCTACACTCTTTTTTATTGTTGAATATTTGTTTACGTAAAAGTTAAAAAATACAAATAACTACAAGTTTGTTTTATTAAGCTAGTCTTTCCATTTTAAATAAAATAAAACTTGTCTTTAAAACTATCCTCAGGAAAAAAAAGGTAATAATTTGTCACGGGTAGATTTCCTTTGAGAAATTTAGATCCTTATTAATTTAAATTTTTTATTACATATTAAAAATGAAGTTTGTTATCTATTTATCAATATTATATATAAATATTAAAAATGAAGTTTGTTATCTATTTATCAATATTATATACAAATATTTTTTTGAGTAATTATCGATTCTTTTCATTGTAATTTGTAGTAAAAAATATGGTCAATAGTAATTAAGTAAATTATTAACAAATACTGATTGGTTTAATAATTTATTTGTTTTAAATTTTACACTATAAATTAAAAACAAAGTGTAATCATTATTTTTTAAAAATATTTTTAATTGATAATTTTGAAATTACTAACAATTATTTTGTCTCAATTTATTACATGGAGTATATATTGAAATATCTCACTTTTAAAGTTATCATGTTGACCTTATATTGATATGTCACTCGTAGAATCGCTTATTAAGCTTACCTTGCAATAGCATATTTCTAGAGTGTCTTCCTTAATCCTTTTATACTCTTGTTACCATATCCTTGCATTAGGGGAATCATGTGTTCCCTTACCCTCTACACTCATCTTTCCATATCTATAGCACTTCTACATACATGGGGGCAACATGTCATTCTACTTTTATAAATTGGTATATCTTTACATTATAGACATCACATGTTCCCTCTTGCATACTATTTCTTTACTTTTATATTGGAAATATTTTCTTCCCCTCCTTGACATCACCTATTTTTTTTTCCTTAGTCCACTTATACACCATTCACAACCCACTTTCCCGCCACATTACTATGTTCCTACTCAAATCCACGTTATTACTAGGTACATGTTGGATTTTATGTTCTTATGCTCTTGAATGCCACATTTTGGGCATATGCATACCGTAGTACTCTTTGTAATTGCACAAGTGTTGTTAGCCATTAAGGAAATATCACCACTTTTGTATTTCCAATGTTGGGGGAAAATCTATCTTCCTTAATGTTATCTCTAGAAAGCATATCATTTGATAGGTATTAGTTCACAATAAAGTATTTAATATATTGAAAAAATAATGATAAAAGCATAAATAAGTATTAGAAGCATATAAGGTTATTATATTGTTGTTTCCTCTTAAGTATTGGGGATAAAATTGTGGAAATGATTGAAGTTTAGATCTAAGAGATACAAAAAGAGAAAAAAATAATTTTTTTTTACTTTTAACTTTCATGAGATTATAAAAAAATGATTATGATTAAAGATATGATATTTGGAGAGTCTATTATAATACATTTTTTTTTTCAGCAAAAGGCATTATGCCTATATATATTTATACTAATATTAATATGATAAATAGAATAGATGATATTTTTCATCCCCTAATACCTATCCCTTTACAAGGGTATGTGTAGGATCATCATGGAAAAAGGCCCTTATGGCAAAAATTAGAAAATGAGAGTTAAGAAACTTGACGTAAAAATTTGAATAAGTTATCTATATTATTTCAAAAATATGTAAGAATAGAACCTGTAGCAAATTGAATGTAGTTTCTAAACTACTAGGTTTGTTTAAAAATAAAATCTATTTGGTGAAAATTTTAAATTTCAATGCGTAGTGCGCTTAAATTTCGTGGGAAAAAATAAGAAGTAGGTGTTTGTCCACCACCCTAACCACAATAAAATGATAATCTTTTTTCTAATATTTTAAATATAAGTGAGGACTCATGCCCCAATGTGATGCATATTTTTGTAATTTTTTCCAAGTAAATAATTACTATGAATTTTTATTACAACTTTTAAAAATATATAAAAACTTGTATGTCGACCACCTTAACTTGGTCAAAACTTCATGAAATTCAATTTTTTTTTTAATCCTATAGTATGTGCAAATCATAGAATGTGATGCATGTTTTGGATTCAAAAAATATGATACCGCTTGAAAGTTATAGATGTTTTTCAATCAGCTATCAATTAAGACTTTAGTCATAATTTGAATAGAAAATGAATAATAATTACTTTATTAAATTCAAAGTAAAGCATAATTTATATCGGTGGAAAGCTGAGAATCTCCTTTAAAAACCTTTTTTATTTCATCAATTTTGGGTGAAAAAATAGTCGTCAACCATATACCCATCATATTGCCACTTTTTGGCCCATCATGATCCCGCATACCCACAAATTGACAATTTTTTGGCTCTCATAAACCATAATTCACCTCCTAATATCTTCACCATTACAAAAAAACCTTACAACATCTCCCTAATGGAAAACCAAAATGTTCTAATATTATATACTATATATATGCTCCTATTCCAACCCATTTAGAGTATTACATTAGCAACATATACTGTAGTTAATATCAACTAGCCAAATTTAACCCTTGAACTGATTATTCCTCCATCTAATCAGGTAGCACCTTATTTTCATCTTGTTGTTTAGTAAAATTTCCTACTCCATCTTGAATTGAAGGCATATCATTAAGGTTAATGCTCAAGTCATTACGAGCACCCAATGGCTGATGAAGACCACTATTTTCATCTACTATCACCTGTGGCTGTCATGGTGGAGTCGATGGGTCATGAACATGAGTAAGCAATGCCATGATGGCTTGCACTTTCACTCTTACTCTTTCAACTAGTTCAAAATGTATCTCCCCTCCATACCTTCGAAGTGTTGCTAGCATGAAACTGGAGTTTTGTTGTGCTAGAGACTTATTGATTGCAATGAACAAAGAAGGAAAGGTAGTTCTATGTAATAGAAAATGTCTAGGAAAAAAACCACCCACATACCTGTGACCCTATTATAATACATATTATTAAAATTGAATACATCTTTTTTTCAAACTTGTACACAATTTAATCCATAAACTTTTATGTATAATTATTATAATATTTATATAAAAATGAAATACAAGTTTATATAATCGAAAAAATAAAATATAATTTTAACCAAAATAATATAAATGTTAAATAAACGCATTTTATAGAGAAAATAATTGAACGAGAACAATCTTAGCTCATCTTCACAATTTAAAAATCCATTAAATTTTATTGCTTCCATATGCACTATTAATAATTTTAAGGTGAGCAGAAAAGTCAATCCTTTAATTATCCGCAAAGTAATAATAAACACACATTTCATCTAATTCACACCAACACTTGCACCTTCGACGAATCTTAAGCAATCACACATCCGCTTCATTCGATAACGATGTAGTTCTACTACTAATAAAGATTACGACTTTTTCGATAACAATATTTGTTTTAGGACCCCACCATTTTTTGAAGGGAAACAAATGTTGTATTCAAATTTTCAATATAATTCTTTTATAATATAATATAATTCTTTTATAATATATTTTTTATTTGGATCTTTTGGATTATTATATTTGTTTAGGGATGTTACCATCCTTCATTTAGATTTTTTCAAGGGAAACAAATGTTGTAATTGAATTTTCTTGAAAATATGGAAACATAATTATTTGTTTTTTATTTTTCAATTAGAACATTGTTTTCAAGCATCCCACCATTCTTCATTTAAACTTTTTCGATTACAACATAAAAATTACATAATTCTTCATTTGATGTTTCTTAGGTGTCTCTAGGATGTGATAAAAAATGGTTATGACCCCACCAACCATGGGATTTGGACCCTCTTAAATATTAGAAATCATTCCTTTGACGTTATTAATAGTTATGCTTCCAATGGTTCTTTTGAGAGATCTCTTTTGCGGTGGTGGATTATTGGTTTAATGCTTGGCACCACTTGGGTTGTGTGCAAGGAAATTTATGTGGTTGAGACAGTACATGATAAAGATGGATCTTTTCCTTTTCATAAGACAATTATCAAATAGGATGCATGGTATTTCATGTGCAATAAATTAGTCCTTTTTATCCTAATGTGTGATGGGTGATCCCACAATAGTAGTTTACAATTTTTGGCCAAACTAGACACTAAAATAATTTTTTTTAACTAAATCTACACTTTCAGGCACCTATAGTAGCTAAATCGTGAGGAATTTGAAGATGATGCAAACTATAGTTTCATGAAATTCTTTTTGTAGATTCTAAATATATATTTTTAAAAATTATTGGAATTATATTGCACTTCTTTTTCCATCTCTCTTGAAAATTGGTTTTCTTCATAAAACAACATTTTTAAAAAGTGATGCTCATCGTATAACACATAATTTTTTTTCACAAAAGGATAAAATTATAATTTTTCAAATTTAGATTTAATACTTTGATATATAGTGCTTCCACTTGGTTACATAGTTTTATTGAATATTTTTCTTTAATAAAGTTTTGAAGTCAAACCAATTCCAATTTAGACATAGCGTGATGTATAACATTAACTTTTTTTGTATATATTGAAATTAATTTTTTTGTTGGATCAAGGACTTAAATATCTAGTGCACTCATATTTTTCAAATTTTTTGACAATCTTCTATTTTTCTACATGTGCAAAATAGAGTTCAATTTCGGTGAGAAACCAACATTCACAAGAAATAAAAAATAAATATAATAATAAAATTAAATTTATTTAAAATTATACTTTTGGGAAGCTTATAATAAGGAATACATACTTACAAAAATTTTTTTAAATGAATTCATTTGATCCTAAAAGGTAAATCAAAAGTTGTTTTTGTCAAAGATTTTGATAGGTGTAAAGGAGACTTTGTTATAGGTATGGTTTAAAACTAGCGGGGTTATATCCAAGGGGGTTTGATCTAAGGTAGTTTGATCAAACCCTCTTCAATTGGAATGTTTAAATGAAATTTTTAAGGCTTAAATCATTATATTTTCTAAAAGAATGTGATTTCAACAAAAATCGAATCTCCTAGAAATTGTAAACCAACTTTGTGGGATCACTTTCGAATGCCCATCGTACACATTAGTTTGCATGAAATATTTTTTGGGATTGTCTTGATAAAGTTTTTAAATTCCATGATTGTCCTATGATATTTTCTTGATACTTATTTTCTTTTCCCAATTATTTCCCTCTCCTAGTTAAGCATTTGCTATATTTTTCTCTTTTCAACCTTTTTTCCATCAAGTTTAGTGTTAAGTGGAAAATTGTTTTTTTCAGGGCTATCAGTTCATAGTTTCATTTTAATACTTCTTTGTTGACTCATCAACTCGTGTTAGCCCACATCCATCAAGTGTGGAATTTGGAGGCAAGGCCTTCTTAGTTGACTACGTGCATTTTTTGGTGGAATAGGGTTATTAAGCATACTCACTTTCTTCATATCTAAGGCCACTAGCTAAGTAAATTTTATCTTAGTGAATACAAGGCTACCACCAAAGATATTTTCCATGTCATTCCTATACTTAAAGTAAACCTAGTTTGACATAAAATATTTTATCTGTAAGTAAACTGAGTGATGCAAGTGCGTAGGTTATTTTTATCAAGTGTATGGTTTAAGATGGATAGAGGAGCTATGGTGCTTGCAAAAGATATTTGGACC
Source organism: Sequoia sempervirens (assembly GCA_007258455.2). Classification (NCBI taxonomy): domain Eukaryota; kingdom Viridiplantae; phylum Streptophyta; class Pinopsida; order Cupressales; family Cupressaceae; genus Sequoia; species Sequoia sempervirens. The sequence continues at coordinate 15,711 of VDFB02098676.1, forward strand.
CACACTTTATTTTAAATTGATGCATGCATCGTTTAGTGTTATAGTTCTTCTAATATAGTAAAGAGACTTGCAACATCTCCACCTTCACCATTGGAACCAACAAAAAAGAGGTGTGTTGGATTCCCTTCTGAATGTCATGTTTTCTAGGTACATAAATGTGCTTATTATTTGAAAATAATGTTATTAAACTAGATACATGGTTATATAGGTGAGAATGCCCTTCAAACCATAAAAAATAATAATAATAATAAATAAAAAATATTTGAAGGTTTGAATATTTATAATCTTGATTTTAATTATTGTGAAAATTTAATATGGAAGGAAAGGCATGTTCAATTTTATTCTAGTTGTCAAAAATATTTTGGGATATTAGATTTGGTACATTGTAATGTTTTGGTCCTATTATTGTTCTTTCAATTTCTAAATCTATATATTATCTATCTTTCATATATGATTCTAGTAGAGGGACATGGGTTTATTTTCTCAAAACTAAAATTAAAGTCTTTAGTTGTTTTAAAGAGTTTAAAGCCCTTGTCAAAAATTAGAGTAAGAAAACTATTAAGTGTTTGAGGATTGACAATATTGTTTATTTTTATTTAGCACATTTTAATAGTTCTATAAAGATAGTGGTATAGAATAACACAAGGCAACTCCATATACCCTTCAAAAAATGAAGTTATAAAAAGGATGAAAGAAATGTTGATGCACAGGGCTAAGATTATGCTTAGTGGTGGTGGCCTAGAAAAAAGTTCTAGATAGAAGGAATTACCATTGCTTGTTACCTCTTTAAAAAGCCTCTTTATATTATCTCTTTTTGAGAAACACCCATGGAATTTTGATCAAGGAAAAATCTCATTGATACATTTGAGAGTTTATAGTTTTGATGCATATTCTCATGTTCCTAGGTAGAATCTATGTTAATATTAGAGAATACATTTCTTAAGTGTATCTTAATTGGATATGGCATTGGTGTGAAAGCTCGTAAAAACTTTGGAATCCTATGGATAAAATATTTTTGTATAGCATAAGTGTTATTTTTAGAGAAGCTAGGTCTTTTTCCACTATATTGCACAACCAAAAAAGGAAAGTGAAAAATATGGGATTTAGCTAAACCCAAAGATCAACCAAGTTCAACCAAAATCCCACAATGGACTTGAAGATAAGGAGAACTCAAATAATTTATATAGTTTAGAGGAGGTTGTAGAACCTCCAACTTTATCTCTTGAGAAGGTTAACTTGACATAAAAAATAGCTAAAAACTTATTCTCCCTTTGATTGGAGATGTATATTTTAATTATAAACACTAAAGAACCTTAGACTATAAAGGAGGCTATGGGTATGGATGATATAGATTCCTATAAATAAGTCATGGATGAAGAAATGGTAGCATTAAATAAAATTAAAAAATTGGATCTAGTACCTTTTCCTAATGGAAATAAATATACTTGATGTAAATTGGTGTTAAAGAAAAATTTGTTTAGATGATAGTCTTAAAAGGTACAAAGTAATGCTCAATATGAAAGGTAATTCCTAGGTTAAGGATATTGATTATGGTGAAAATTTCTTCCCATGTTACAAATTTGACATCGAATTAGTTTGTTATAACACTTACAACTACATGTAATATTAAGGTTGAGAAGATGTATATGAATAAAAATTTCCTTTATCTTGATTTAAAGGAAGAGATTTATATGTCAAAGTTGGACAACTATACTAAAAAGGGTAAAGGAATTTGGTTTGTAAGTTGAAGAACTCTTTGTATGGTTTAAGACAATCTCCTAGGATGTGGTACAAAAATATTGATGCCCTTGTGTTAATTTTAGAATTTTGAGATCCAAAATAGATCATTGCATCTAGTACAAGTAAGATAGTGATCATTTTCTTGTTATCACATTGTATATTTATGACATATTTTTTAGTAATATGATGAGCTTTATTTATTATTTGAAGTCTCATATTTTAGCATAATTATAAATGGACTTATGGGTAGCCAAGTATATCTAGAAAATGGAGATCTAAATAGATAAAGATAACAAAAAACTATGGTTAAGAGCTAGAGTAAGTATGTGAAATCAATGTTCGAGAGATATAGCATGGTAGCTTGAAAATTGTTGTATGTGCCTATTATGATGGAAATGAAACTATCAATTGAGTAGTTTCCAACATATTCTAGTAATATGGAGGATATTGAAAGAGTTTCATATGCTAGTGTTGTTGGTAAATTCAGATATGTTATGGTTTATATAGAAATATAAGTATTGACCAAGTAGTGGGAGTCCTTAGTTGGTCTATGGCTAATTCTATACAATTACATTGGGATGTGATGAAGAGGGTATTTATATATTTGTGAGTTACTCTCGATTATTCACTATATTATCAAATTATTATCCTACAAGGACCCAACATTCACTTTGTAAATTCATGGATATGTGGAGTGTGATTTGGTTGGTGATATAGATTGTAGAATATCCACTAATGGATATATTTTCATTATTTTTGGTGGTGGCCATAGTTGGATGAGTAAGCAACATACTATGGTCACTTTTTCCACTAAAAAAGTAAATTGGCTGGTAGCTACTTGTGCTTTTAAAGAATCCATTCAACTTAAGATAATTTTTTTATATTAGACTCTAGATATAGGGACTATTATAGTTCAATGTAGTAGTTAGAGTGTTATATGTCTAGGACATAACCCAAATTTTATGTAAGGAAAAAGCATATTTATTTCTAGTACTTGTAGCATCATAAATTGTCACCCTCGATGATTTCACACTATATTTGTCTCCTCCCTAAGTGCTTGTGCCTAGTTATTTTTATTAAGCATTATTTTGCTACCATTTTTTGGAAATTGAATTAAATATATGAAATTAAATTCAAAATATTTATTTAATGAATGTATAAAAATAAAAATAGTGTTGGACTAGGGTACCCTCACCCTTGTCTACCGTAATTAGGACCTAAATCTCAAATTTTATTTTTTGCCTTAATATGTTTACAAATTCAAAATCATTTGTCGCCTTGTCATAAAGGTCAATATGAAATATATTGAAACTCATATAAATATAATTCTTTCCCTCCATTTGAACACCTAATGAAAATAGTCTCTTTGAAGAAAATTTAAAGGTAATAGAAACAATTTCAAGAGAAAATTAAGCAACATATCTACAACACTCTGTTAGCCAAGATCATGTCCACAACATATCAACAAATTCATATTTATGCATAGTAAGATGTTTCATGTTTTTTAATATTATGAGCACTAACATAAATGCAATATATTCAAGCAACCTTCAGTTTATCCATGTATGATATGAGCCAACTAACTTTAGTCCAACAAGGAATTTAGATTTGAGTGGTAAGTTAAGCATTGCCATTTATCACAAATTTTTATTCATTTTCCTCTACTCTCCAAAGAGTACATGATTTGTACCATTATCACCATAGTCATTTGTGGGGATGGAAACACCAAAAATTTAGGGTTTGACCAAGGCAAGCCCCTATGCAACACAACCCTTCCTCCCTTTTTCTTCTTCCAGATTATAGGTCTTCTTGCAAGTTACAAGTCTAATGTGGATTCAAGTGGATTGAAGATCTCAAGAGTTCAAAAAACTAATGAAATAATTCAAGTACCTTATCTCATCAAGTTAGGGAAATATTGATTATTCATACACTAGTGGACTTCAAAAGTTGGCCTTGACATAGAAATACCTATAGAATATGATGTATCTATACAAGTTCTAAGATCCTAAAAAGAAAAATTTATAGATAAGGGTGTCCTCACCCCTATCTAACTAAGTTTCCTTACATTTTAATGGTAGGTTGTCTCCTCTTTGCATTCTTCATCCCTACGTTTGGTTTCTACACTTGTGTTCTTTATTTCTCATATTATGTGATAATTTGTTTATTTAATACTATTTTACCTAGTTTACAAAGATAAATGATTCAAATCAACATCATAAATCTATCCTTTAAACAAAAGGGGACAAATACCTAACAAACTTTTTTGGTTCTTCCTTTGACGATAATAGCCAAATAGTTTATCTTTGTTACTTTTTTATCCCCCAATGTTAGATGTGGAATGTGTGATTTAGGTTAACCATTAGCCTTAAATCCCATTCCACCATATCATAGTACTATTTTATTCATTGAATTATAGAGAATGGGAGGGTGATGTTGAGAAGGTTGACAATTTCAAAAATGTTGTTGATTATTTAACAAAGCATGTGATCATAGATAATTTTAGTGGTGTAGTGATTCCACTATCCTCTTAGAATAAAGTAGTTAAATTTTAGTATTGATGGGATTCCTTTTTTCTCTTTCAAGGTATTAAATGAGTGAGAGAATATTGATAAAACATGTCTCAACCTTGCATTCCTAATGTTCATTTCAACATATTACAAATTTACCTTTACACATGAAAATTAGGGTTAATATGCCAATCACCATTAACCAAGTAATATCTACAAATATAACCTCATTCATTGATGGAATTGGTTTTATGGAATAACACATGTACTTAGATTTATTATTTGAAGCTAAATATGTTTCTTTGCATTTGTCAATGAATCGATTTCCATTTGGAGAAGATACATTCACATGTGAGTTTTTCTAACATTTTTTTATCTCATTATCTCATCATCCTTTTCTTCTTGAGTGGGTTTGATATCAATTTTTCCACATTTACATGTTTTATTATCAAGTGGAAATCCACAAAGCCTGAGGTTCCCAGAGAAATATGTGTTTGTGTGAAATTATGAGAGTTAGTAAATCAATAATAAAAACACACAAACATCAATGAGATGTATTACATTAAAGATTTGAATTATAAAACTAGTCTAATTGCAGCAAAACAAATCTCTAAAAATGTTACATTAAAGGATCCTTTAAATCATGAGTTCTATTAGATTTGTATGTGCACTATGACTAGTTTGGATGACAACCTAAGAAATGAGATTCCTTAAATGCAAGAATCTAAGTTCCTACATGATATTGCATGATGCAAATGATAATGGTGATGCTAACAATGGATAATGATGTTAGATTATATGATGCAAGTGTTGTATGAAAACTAAGGTAATAACTAAAATGCATGTATGAATTAAGACATGATTCTAAACTAATATGATAAAACAATATTAAATTTCTAAATGTCTTATGCTCAAACTCTAAATGCTCCAAATGCTCCAATACTATTCCCGCATAATAAGTTTGCTCAAAGATGTGATGTAAAATGTTGTAGCAAGAGGTTGTATTTATAGTATTTCCAAAACATCTTGTGATGTGGCAAAAATCAATGGTCAAGATTCAAACATGAGAGATGAACAGTGGAGATGGAAGAATCATGGAGGATATTCCCTTGACCAAAGGAAACATGCCAAATGTATGAGAGAATAAAGTGTGTGAGAAAGCCATGTGTCAAAAGTTTGTTATGGAATTGGTTGAGAATAATGTAATCTAAATATTAGTCATATTTAAATACATGTGACATTTGATGATGTGGCCAAAAAGTGTTGTAGACATGTGACTAAATTTGAATTTGAAATTATTCAAACTTAAGTGAGAATATATTTAATTAAATAAAAACAAACTATAGACATTTTTTTATTTAATTAAATTTAGAAGAATGTGGTTTAAGATGAAGAATTTAGAAAAGTGTGAACTATAAAAATAAATTAAGAATTTATTTATAAGTAGATCAATTAAAGGAGTTTATTAATTAAATAGCTAGTTGTACTGTAGAAAAATGGCCCCTTGTCATTTTCATGGCCTTTTAGATCTTGTTTCATGGTGTTGGAACTATGTTTCTTTGATTTTATGTTGCAACATGTCTTGAATATGCTTATTTAGATACTAAAATTCAAAGAACAACATCTTGTGAAGGTGTTGTAAGATATTTCTACATTCTTCTAGACACTATTAATTAAAATTTACCTAAAAATCATCTTTTTATTCATCAATAATTCCTATTTTGAAGTGTTGTAAATTCTTGTAACAAGATTTCATGCTTTTCTAGCACATCTATTGAAGATGAATTACTCTAAGAGGGGGATGAATTAGAGTAATGTATAATTTTAAAATTTAAACCTTGACATGCAAAATAAAAGAAGACCTTGAGACAGACACCACTTTGTTTCAATGTGATATTTTAACAAAACAACTTTGATACTAAACTTAAATAATAAAACTATATGATTGCAACTTTATCAAGAATAGTTCATTGAACACATTAAGTATGTGTTTGAATTGTTTGATTATACTGTAATGATTGAACTAACTGATCATATAACATTGAGTATCAACAAGACAATGATCTGAAATATGAACATCCACATTTGTGAAATCTTTTAGACATATTGAAACAATGAAAAAATGTATCAGAGCATTGCATGAACCACTTTGACAAATGAAAAAATGAAAACTTAAGCAAGATAAGCACAAACTACACAAAAGAGAAACACATAACTTCGACGAGTGGAAAACCCTCTTGGGGTAGAAAAAACACTCCAAAATGCCTTACAGGCTTAATTCCAAACTAATTACAATATTTTTTAGAGCACCAACTCCACCAAAATTTTGAAGCACCAACTTCAGTAGGAGCACCAACTCCTTTACAAAGTTTCTCAATAACCATGCAAACTGTCAGGACCTTATAACTGCATTAATTTTGCAATTACAAAATCTCAACAAAGTACATATAAAAGATATACAATAATGCCCATTATAATCTGTACTGAATATGACTGTACCAAGATAATCACACTAAAATTTTGAATGCTATCTCTATTTTTGAACCAGAGAAATCAAACAATTTAAGCTCTCATCTATCTCTTTTGAATACAAGAATATTTATGTCAAAAAAAGCCTTATTCTTTTTCACAAAAACTCAGTTATTTCATTCCAACCTCTGTCACTATGCAATGGCTGAAAATACCATGCTTTTATAGACAGGAATATTAAAACCTTATTCACATTTTGCAAACCCGTTATTCCAAAATTTTGAAACCCTTGAGTTAACTAAGGTTTATCAAAAACTGAAAGTGCATTTGAACAAAAAAATTGTCTATTCTCATTTTGAAGTAACCGAATCAGAAACAAATGCAACTTAAATCATTTTACCTTTTCACTTTCAATGAAGGAAAAACCTATCAACATTTACTTCGAAGAACCAAAAGATTGTGTAGATATTACCTTACTATGGTGGCCAAAAACTGAAAACAAATCTCACAAAATTTGCCTTCTTTACTTCCACTTTCAGCTGCAAGTCAACCATTCTTCTTTCAACACTGTCCATCATACTGCTGGCTTGAGCAAAACAAAACCATCACTAAAGATTCATTAACTATCATTGTAAACATGCATGGCAGCTAGGGTTTGTCTTTAGAACAAAACAAAAATGACAAAATGATTTTTCCCTATCTTTTTTGCTATGAAATCTTTCAAGAACTTCACTTCATTTTGTAATCATTTGAAGTCTGTGTGATGCAAATATTTCAAATAATACCTTTATTATTGTTGTTGATACATGAGTCATTGTCCACATGACCCATTTACTATGCAAAGCCATAATAAAATTTGACCGACAATTCATCAAGTGTAAATGCCACGTAATGAATCAATGAACCCGATGTCAAAATAACAAACCATGTGAAACACAAGAAGCCTGAAACCATGATATGTGAGATTCAATACAATGTCATTGCCATGTTAAACATAAATACCGATCCAATATCACTTTACACATTGCTGCCAAATAAACATTTATTTCGAAGACTATGTGGTTGATATGCTAGGTGAAGCCCGACAATGTGATAACCGATAGCCATTTAAATGGATTATGTTTTAATCACCAAAAAAACCCGATGTATGTAATTATTTAAAGCTTTAACCTTGAAGCCCGATACATGTGACTTCAATTATCAATTGAAACCATAGAAGCCCAATCTCCTTTATGTGCCACTGATGCCAAAGAGTATTAAACAAAGCCATGTCAAATATAAGGAGCTCGATAATTACCAAAGACATACAATATGTCCCCTTATGAAGAATTTTAACATCAAGTGAAACCAATGGTGAAGCCAAGTAAACCAATATAATGCAAGTGATAAAATATTGCCTTGGTGAAAGATACTCAAAGAAACAAGTGCCAATATAACCTGTAGATGCCATTTTATAATCCTATTACTAGCACCTTCAAAAATATCCATGATCACTACACATAATCACATGAGATTAGTATCAAGGATCAAATCATCAAATGAGCAGAATATCATCAAAGCATTATAATGAACCAACTGTCAACTGTGCCACCAAGTGTAAAATAAACCAACTGAGTATGCTAAAAGAGGCCAAACTGTATTGTTCATTGAAATTTCAATAACTAAGGGAACCAAAACATGCCATGATTCCCAATCATGTAGAATTATGATCAAAGCCATTATGACCACCAATGATGAGGTATACCATGTAGTAACAAAAACTAAAAATTTGAGATCATGAACATCTATTGACTATAAATAATTAACAAAGCTTGTTTTGACATCAAGGACAAACAACCACAATAAGAGATCAACTGAAATCCAACAACATATTCACTATTTATCCATTTTTCATTCTTTATTTGACCCCTTTATGCTCTCATATACTTAATTAAGTGTATTTTTGAGTATTATCTTAACAAACAACATTAAATACAACATAATTCTTGACACACATTTTCAAATAATAGGTGGGACCCATTCACCATGGGTGGTGAATGAGTCCCCATATTAAATTCAAAATATTTTAAATTTCCTTTCAAGATTTTATTCAAAACCACTTGATGTAGGCTTGTGATGATGTATGAACAAGTAACTAAGGCACAATTGTGTATAAATAAGTGATTTTCACCTCATTGTACATCTCCTACAATTCTCCAACATTCATACATCATATTCAATCATTCAAGCATTTTACAACATCTTTTCAAGCACTTTGGAGCAGCCATTGACATTACTTTAGACTTGCATCATCAAGGGTTTGGTAAGTTAATAGCAATTGCATGTTGTTATTTTATCATTCCTTAGCATTTCATTATTTTATTAAAGGTTTGATTACCAAAAGTGGGTTTTG
>VDFB02098677.1:0-19962 GCA_007258455.2 Sequoia sempervirens
AGGCATAAGCTCAAAAAAATTATACACAAACCTCTTTGCAAATCTTTAGCATTCATATTAGGTAACAAGGAAGGGATGACTAAAATCAAACTTGATAAAGTCCTTAAATTAATTATTTTCTTATAAAAAATAAAGGGATCATAGACCATGATTAGTAAGGAAATGACTTTGTCTATCATTCAATAAAACTTCCTTCACCATAAGTGGGAGCTCCCTATCATAAGACCAGTACCTCCATTCTTGAAATTAAAGGCCAAGGTCAGCAAGAGAATCAGCAGTTTTGCTACCTTCTCTAAATATGTGATTCACTTTGACTTCTAAAAAATTACCAATTAAAGATCTACTGTCTTCAATATAATTTATTATCTTCCACAGAGGAACATTCGAATTCTTGATCAAGTCAATGATTATTAGCTTTGAAAATCCTTCAATTTCTACTTTCTGACAGAGCTTGCTTAATTCCCCACCAAACAGCCTGAGCTTCAGCTTCAATATTGATTCTGCAGCCAATGCTTTTTGCAAAGCCTTCAATCATATGACCATTGTCATCTCTTAAGACTCCTCCAACTGCAGCTTGACCAGGGTTACCCTTAGAAAAACCATCAAAGTTTAATTTAACCCACCCTTTCTAAGGTCTCTTCCACTTGCTATGCTTTCTCAGTAGACTCTTGACAAAATTAACCTTATTAAGGTTGTGTAATCCCCCACTTTTGACTGACTTTTAGCTCAAGAGTAGAAGGTAGCTTTCTAATAGCACCAAGCTTGGCCACATTCACATTATCTGTATTCCTCCCTTAATACTCTGGAACACCTCTTCGCTATCCCTTATCTTTTCTTTGAAGATTCTATTGTTTCGTTCTTTCCAAAGACCCCAAGCAATATGAAGAGGAATTTGGTTCCAACTTCCCTGATAACAAGGTGGTAAAAAAAAGAGCTATTAATCCAACTTGTAACAAAAACTCTAAAAGCATCAGGAAAGGTCCAATTAACTTCAAGCATGGATAAAACGTCCTCCCATACTTCCCAAGCAAAGCTACAATGAAAGAAAAGATGATCCACACACTCATCAGAACAACATAAGATACATCTATTAGCAAGCTGAAAACCTCGTTTGATAAGGTTGTCAAGAGTAAGGATTTTATTATGCGAAGCAGCCCACCAGAAACAACTGATTTTAAGAAGGGTCCTATGATTTTATATCAATCTCTAGTCAAAAGAAGGGATATTAGTATCATTAAAAAGCGTGTTATAAGCTGAAGCCACAGAAAAACAACCAAAAGAATGGAGGGTCCACGCAAACTCATCCTCTCAAGAAAGAGTGCAGAAATTACAATTCCCAATAACCTGCAGAAATTGATCAATCAAATCACTCCTCCCAGACACTTGAGAGTAAAAAAAATTCCACTTAGGCATTTGACCATTCCAATCAATATAACCATTCAACTGTGTACCATTCAACCTTATCAATTGCCCCATCAAACCAAAAAAAAGTTGAATAGAGGACAGCAGAGGACCATCCTTCCATTTGTCTTCCCAAAAATTAATTCCTTTTGCATTTCCCAATCTCCAAATCAGACCTTGTTTTAGCAGATTTCTATTTTTTAGCAAATTGTTCCAGATCACAAAGCCATTGGGAAGAGCAGAAGAGGAAAAGAAACATCATTGATCCCAAAATACTTAGCTTTTGGTATAAGGGCCCAATCTTTATCACTCACTAGAAGATTCCATCCAACTTTAGATAATAAGGCTTTGTTAAAAAGTTGTAGCTTCCTAATTGTTTACTGCTCTATCTGATTAAATAAATACATGAATTAATAATAGAGATGACAATGCATACAAGATTCAAAGAGTAAAATATATCTTTGTTCACACATGAAATTATTATAGAAGAAGACCAAAGATGGTCAGCCAAGGATCAAATTCAACCCGACTAGATCACACCCCTTTCCTTGACGATACACAATCTATTTAAAGGACCCAACGGTTGCTAAGAGGAACACAACCGTCGACCAACTGATGCTTATAACTATTTGAAGCCAACAACCAAATAATAATAATAGACATTGTACACTAATTACATCATCCCCCCCAAAAGAAAGTCATCTTCTAGACGACAAGTAAACATCAAGTAACAGTAGAGAATACTTTCCAAACTAATGATGATATTGTAGACAATGACCTCTAAACAAACTTAGAAGTGTACTTTGCAAATGCGGACTTGAAGTGTACTTGGCAAATCAAATGAATGCAATGGGGGTCTGGGGGCAACGCCCCCAACGAGGTCAAGGAGCAGTGCCCCTTGTGAGGGTTTGGGGGCAATGCCCCCAACGAGGTCAAGGGGCAACACCCCTAGTATGCTTCGTGATATAGGGTGGGGTTGAAATATCCCCCAATAATTTTTTTCAAATTTTAGCCACAACACTTCACCTTTTAGTGTTAGCAAAACCAAATAACCAGTTAAAAGGAACCCTTTCACTTTCTGATCAACCTAGATCCCAATGTGGGCAAGGTGAGAGCATACGGTAGAAAGGGGATCATTAGCATATAAATCTGAAATTGCTAGAAAAGTACAATGCATATGCAACTCAACCACTTATTCAGTGGGAGTATTTTGATGGCTCAGTCGATTAGCATGATGAAGAATTACAAAGTACTGAAAGTAAAGTATTGGGTGGTTTGCCGACCCCTTCCGCTTGTTCAGCGGGTAGTACAAAAAGGAAATGCTAAAAGTAAATGGGCGGCAAGGCCTATCCCTTCCACTAAAAGTGGGAATTACAAAGTAAAGAATAGAAATATAAAGTGACTGAATCAGTACTACTGATTTCAGCCTTACAATGAGTATAATGTGCAAGTTACAAAGAGATATCGTTGTCCAATCCACTGCAAAATGATATTAGATGATTCTCCAAACTTCTCAAGCTTCTCAAATATGAAAAACAAGCCAAAATTAGAACTTCTAACAATCTAATATGAAAAACCAGCGTACAGAAAACTCAAACCAGCAAGCATGAAACATACTAAAATGCTCATAACTCAATGTAGACTCCTCCAAATGACATGAGACCAATTGCAAATGAAGCCATGGAGATAGGTGCCCAAGCCAGAGGCAAGAAACAGTAGCAAACCCTTGCCGATATTTTATACACACTTTCCAAGGCACCTATAGACAAGGTACAGCCTTCAAGGAGGAGTGACCAGCAAGATAAAATCAAGGACTCCACTAAAAAATCTATAACTTTGCAATATGAGGCGACCAAAGTAAACAAATACATAGGGTCAATACCCAAAATGAGCAAAAATTCACCAAGTGAGCTACAAGCAAAAACGTGCTATACAGCTAGCACCAAACCAGCAACATAGAGAACTGATAAACACACCAAAAACTTCAGGAAACATCAATATTCAACATCCCCATTACACTCAGTCTATTCTTCAGTGTAAAGATCATTCTATATCTTAGCTAGTTGCTATCTTTCAAGCAAGAAACTAAGTTTGCTAGGAGGTATTCATTCCTCGAAGCAAGTGAATAACCATTTCGGCAGCACTTTGCTATAATTTTTCAGAGATAACAAATGAGAGAGCAAGGCCTCATATTTATAACTTTCTCCAACCATGAATTCAATTTTTTTTTCCCTCCAATTAGGGCGCCCAAACTGAAATTCAAATTCATCTTTCCACTTGCATTTGCATTTCATTTAATCTCCCTTTGCCTCCCTGACTAGGCGTCCAAACATGAAGGAGAGATATTAATTTATCAAAATGCAAATATACTCATAAAGTAGGCGTCCAAAACCTCTAAGTGAAAACATCAATAATTTTGCAACTATATCATAACATGGGCGTCCAAAAGTATTTAAGTGAAACACTTTATAATAATAACTTATCTCTCCACACTAGGCGTCCACCATGCCTTTGTCAATTATTCCACTTCAAATATTATTTCGTCAAATAATAAACTTTCCAAAATAAGCACCTCAAATACTGGAGACCAAACTAAATATAATGCCCTACCAGATATAGCTATAGTATCAAACTGTTGAACACCTGCCAGAAATAGCACTGCTAAAAATAGTAAGTGATTCCAAATGCATTTTAACCACATTCTGAGCAATCGTCGTAACTTGCTAAAAATAGTAAATCTAGAAATGTTACTTGTTTCAATTGCATGTCATACCACTACGAAGCTCTCTGAAAACCTAGAAGGAATCCAGAAACCAATCCTGCATGCAAACCCCTAATTGAGATGCATGTCACTTTCATTAAATGCATGTCACATCTCTCCAAAGCTTTCTGAAAACCCAGAAAGAAACCAGCAACCAATCTGCAAAACTCCAACATGCAAACCCCTGAATCCTCAAAAGAAACCTCCAAGCAACTGGAAACCCTAATTCTACCTCTGACTAGCCTACGGGTATCCGAAAATAAGCTAACAAACACTGGAAAGTGTACTGCTAAAAATGGGGACATTACGAGGGTTGAGGGTTGGAGCCCCCGCTACCAAGCCCAATTTAAGACCTTCAAAACCACATAAAACTTCATAGCGCACATCATTTTCATGATTTTTTAAGAGAGGCAAAAAAACACTAGCAAAGCCAAAAAATAGAGATTTTGGAGTGTTTAACCAACATACGATGTCGACCAGAGAAGGAAGTTGTCATATATTGGTTGATGGTCGTACAACGCCAACCACCAAAACTCTGCAATTGTGAATTGTTGGTCATACCCGAAAGGAATGATATAGCTATATGATGGAAGAGTTGCAACTAAGAGACTGTACGGTGCAAAAACATTGAGTGATCAGGTTATATAGTGTAGACTAATGTCGAATGTCGTCGTATGGTGTACCTTGATGGAGGATGTCGTACAATGCCAAGGATGAATGGTTTATGTGTGATGTGAACTGGATTGCGTATGATGACTGAATTTCCTCCCCCAATCCATACGATGGATGAATTGCCTCCCTCAAGCCGTACGATGAACACTATAATTGGTTGTACAGTGGATTCATGAGTGACTCGTACAATGCAAACAAGGGGTTTCCATGTGTACTGTACACTATGAGAAAATGAAGACTATATGGTGGGAACACTCATTGGATGTTTTAGCCATACGACTTGAATTTTAAGGGTTGGTTTATGTCGTACAATGTGGTGAATGATCCTTGGCCATATGATGTAACTTGAGGGAGCACATATGATGAAAGAGCCCAATGGTCGCATGATGTTGGGGAAGAGTGAATTCCTTGCTCGTATGACTTGCTGGAGAAGTGAATACCTTGACCATATGACTTGTCGAAGGACTAAATTCCTTGGTCATACAACTCGTTGAAGGAGTGAATTCCTTGGTCATACAACTCGTTGAAGGAGTGAATTCCTTGATTATACGACTTGGTGAATGAGTGAATGCTTTGGTTGTATATAACTTGAGGGATACCATAGAATGTGAAGTTTTGTTCCCTTCGTCAAGTGAAGCCGTACGGTATTATATCTCAAATGTGCAACCACCAAGTGACTTCATCATAAAATATTAAAATATGCTAGTCATATCTCTTGTCTTGCAATTCGTACAATCTTAATAAGCATATGGAGTCGTGCAATCTTTAGCTTTTGATGGTGTTGTACAATGTGGCTATACAATGGCCTCAGATACTATCGTATGACATAATTTTTTTCTTGCCATGTGTTGTACCCAAAATTAATTTTTGGCATTCTGCTTAAATTGAGCTAAATCATGTAAAAATGTTATCAAAAGTCTGTTTTAGGTCAAACCAAACATAAGGTTTTTGTGGGTTTCTATCAAGGAACATAAGTGTAAAATTCTAAAAAATTGAAAATTAGGGTTTCATGCCCCTATTTTTGGGGAAACCCCTAAAAATAGGACCTTCCCGGAAATGATTGAATATAATTTTGATAGGATTAATCGACTTCACAATCACACCGGTCAAGTCAAATCATCAAAAGACATGTTTTACTCTAGTGGGTCTATTTCTATTTTTCAGGAGCAAGTTGAGACCTCCGCAGCCATTAATGGCAGAATGGCTAGTACCAGGTGCTGAAAGCTAAGCCTCAAAAGCTTCAACGAACAATCCATGGCGGAAATGCTGAAAAAGATACTCTGCGATGGAGGGATTTTTAGAAAGTGAAAATTGCTAAAAATTGGCTGAGTCTGGAGAATGCACGCCTTGCTACCAAGAGGAGGCTGAGCAGTCAAATGCCTTAGCCATTTTTCCAACACCCGTACACGCAGCATGGTGAAGGTGATTGCCAAGACGCATCTATTTGCATCGTCAACGACAACGCCCGAATCAGTCAAGCTACACGGCGAATGTGCGACGTGAAGAGATGAAGATTTTTCAAAGGAATGATGAAACTACAAGCTAAAAGCGCCCCTGCTGGCTAGGGGCGCCCTTGGACTTAAAAGGTCAAATATAGCCATCAAATTCATCTAAAAAGTCATCCTCTTCGCGTTCTTGTTGGCTCGACAACGAAACCAACTGATGAAGAGATCACCGGCAAACTTCAACAGAGTGTGAAGAGGCTGTTATCAAGAACAATCCAAAATGGCAGTCTGACATAAAAAAAGGGACCCCTACTAAAGAAAGGCGCCCTTGAATAGGATGATGAAGATGTCACTTGCTGAGAAATGTTGTCTTCGTGAATTCTATCCAGCTTTAATCCAGCCTTGTAATGAATCATTCAGTGAACCTCCAAGACAAATCAGACAACAATAATGGTTGATCGTTAGAGCATGTAGATTGAAGGAAAAATCAGTGAGCTTCAAGGTAAAAGCGCCCCTTCTGGCCAGGGGCACCCTTCTTTTTGAGATACTTGATGAAAGAATCAGCAGCTGCAGTGTATAAGGCATTTGTTTAGCTCCCTCTCAACCTCTCGATCAAACCAATAGCACGTTCATCGGACCTGTCAGACAGTCAGAAGAATCAATCAAGAAGAAAACGCCAGAGATGGAGAGTCAATGAAGAACATTGGAAAACGTGCTAAGTGTCAAAGAAAAGCTCCCCTACTGAAGAAAGGTGCCCTTTCTTTTGGGTACTCAGATGCAGTCAATTTGTTGAGTGACCTCCAGGATGACCACCTCCTTTCTAATCGATCTCAACAATGAAACTGTCGGCGAGGACATCCGACAAGGCAATCATCTGACAACGAGGATCAAACTAAGGTAGTTTTCAACATGAAAATCACTGGTCAGAAAGCCAAAAGCACCCCTATTGAAGAAAGGCGCCCTTGCCTTTGAGGACCTAAAACTGACTTTTCGAAGCTGAGAAGCCAGTCATCCTTTCCAGGACTGAGCTGGTCACCTGATAAATCATCAAGCAAGATTGTCAAAATCGTTAGTCAATGGAGATATCAAATCGAAGCACGAAGGGTCTAAATGGAGAAATTGAAGAACAGTCATTGAAATTTGACTAAGGCAGGTGTAAAAGTGCCCCTACTGAAGAAAGGCGCCCTTGATTTTGGAGCCTCAAATTCAGTTTTCAAGCTTAACAATTCCCAGGCACATCTCTTCAGCATGGTTCCAGCTCGACAACGAATCTATCAACAGTTGCTCAGGATCAACTGAACAACTGGGAGCGAGGATCAAACAAAGGCTCTTCGCCATAAAAAAATAATGAAAAAAGAGTTCAAATTCAAAAAAGACGCCTAAACTGGTCAAAGCAAGATTTGTTGACTAAGTTAGAGATTTTGGAGGCAAACTTGGTTCAAACAACCCACAATCAGTGGAAATCAACTTTTAGAACTCCAAATCAAGCCAAATCAGTCTTCAATCATGAGTCGGTGCCCATACTTGATGCATTCAGGCATCAATCACTATGTATCAAACTTGGACATCATTATTCATTGTTTGTCTTTGTTAATGAATGATAGCTTCGGTCAGATATGAATGACGATTGTTGTAAGCATCATCATCATTCATACTTGATCAAAGTTTATCATTTATATTGAAATATTTCTAGAAAAACATTTAATCGAATTTATGAGCATACATATAAAATTCGAATTATATATATGATGTTATATTCTGCATTTCATTAATCGAAATTTACTTACTCATCCGCCACCTTGTAGAAGGGTATATATGAGTTATACTAAACAATGATAAACGACTTTATCATAAGCCACGCCCTAAGGGACACGTCCCATGAGTGGACGTGTCTCCACTTGTGGAGACACGTCTCATGAGATGTGCCTCTTAGGGGCGGGTCTCCTCTCTTATTTATGGCGGATCCTTCTTTGATATGCAAACATAGAAATCAAATAATGTTCTGCAATCAGCACATTCAAAATAAGAAATTCAAATCTGGAAATTGAA
This sequence comes from Sequoia sempervirens, assembly GCA_007258455.2. Classification (NCBI taxonomy): domain Eukaryota; kingdom Viridiplantae; phylum Streptophyta; class Pinopsida; order Cupressales; family Cupressaceae; genus Sequoia; species Sequoia sempervirens. Next base: position 8,329 of record VDFB02098677.1, read on the forward strand.
AATCTAAACATAGAAGTTTGAGTAGTATTCTTACACTGAGAATTTTCATAAGTCCCTTAGTCTCCCAATTTGATTGAAGATTTGTTTACATTTACATGGTATCAGAGCCAAGTTGTGTGAATCCAAAACAAATCTAAAATCAGTTTTCTCTAGAAAATTTGTATTTTCTAAAATCGAATTCACATCACATTCTTCATAATGTCAAGTGTGATCAGATTTGAAGATCGCCTTGCAGGAGCAGACAACTTCACATCATGGAAATTTAGAATCATGATGATCCTTAGAGAGAATAAACTAGACTCACTTGTGAAAGAAAATAAAAAGGAACCAAAGGCTGAACCTGAGAAAACTCAATGGGTTGAAAACAATGAAAAGGCCATGAAAATTCTAGTAGATGCAGTTAGGGATCATATAGTGCCTATCTTAGCAAAACATGAAACTGCATACCATATGTACAAATCTCTTGAGAGTACCTATGAGATTAACAACACCTGCAGGACTCTTGCATTAAAAAGGCAAATCAACAATGCACAAATAAACAAAGGAGAGTCCATTAATGCATACTTCATGAGGATTATTGAACTAAGGGATCAATTATCCACAATTGGATATCAGATTGATAGCAAAGAGTTAACTCTAATTGCACTAGGAGGCCTACCAAACTCATGGGAGTCATTTGTTCAAGGAATAAGTGCGAGATCTAAACTCCCTAAGTTTGACAGGCTAAGAATTGACTGCCTTCAAGAAGAAACAAGACTTTCCACAAAAGAGAATAAACAGAAATACATAGATGAAGACATTCATGTTCTCCACACAACATCTAATAAGAGGAGTAAGAAAAACTCCTACAAGAGAGGATCTTTTAAAAGAAAGAGAAGTTCCAATGGAAAGGAATCTTATAAGAAGAAAGATATCTCTCAAGTACAATGCTTTAGATGTGATCAGTATGGCCACTATGCAATGAAATGCCCTGATAGAACTAAACAACAAGCATCCTTTGCCAAAGTAGGAAAGTCAAACCCAGATCATGAATCTAAGAACTTTGTGTTCTATACAGCCCTTTCTAGTCAAGTATCTGACAACACTCAAAATTGGGTAATTGATAGTGGTTCCTCCAGACACATCACAGGGTTCAGAGAACACTTGGACTCTATGACTGAAAAGTCTGATGAAGAAGTAACCATCGGGGATGATTCTGCATACCCTGTAAAAGGGGTTGGAACGTGTTCCATCAAGTTGAAATCTGGGGTTTCTCTACAACTCACTGGAGTCTTATTTGTACCTAGAATAAAGAGAAATCTTATATCCATCTCTGCCCTTGAAGACAATGGTTACAGAGTTACATTTATGGATGGGAAAGTTCTAGTATGGCCTAAGAACTCATCTATCAAGAAAGCTCTAACCATAGGCATAAGACAAGGGTACCTTTACAAACTATACACTGAGGTTAAACAAGCCCTTACTGAAAACTTCTCTGGAAAGAAAATAAAAACCTTAAGGATAGACAATGGGAAAGAATACACCTCTGAGATTTTTAAGGAATTTTGCATGAGTGCTGGAATTAAGAGGGAGTTCACAATTGCCTACAACCCTCAACAAAATGGGGTTGCTGAAAGAAAAAATAGAACCATTGTAGAAGCCGCTAAGGCAATGCTGCTTGACCAAAACATTGAAACTTCTTTCTGGGCAGAAGCCTCTAGGACTGCTGTCTATATCCAAAATAGATGTCCTCATTCTCATCTTGATAACAAAACTCCTGAAGAAGCCTTTACCGGCATAAAACCTGACATTAGTCATTTTAGGATTTTTGGCTGTCCTGTCTATATACATGTGCCCAAAGAGAAGAGATTCAAACTAGAACCTTCTGGAAAGAAGGGAGTATTTGTGGGTTATAGTGAAACCTCCAAAGCCTACAGGATATTCATACCCAGGCAGAAACAAATTGAATTGAGCAGAGATGTCATCTTTGAAGAAGACATTGCATTCAAGAGGGCAAGAAGTTCTAGTGAGACAGAAACCTATTCCCCTAGAGTACCTGAAATGGAACCTACTCCTGAGATTCAGAGGGAGCATCCTGATGAAATGCCACATGAACTTCCTTCTACTTCAAATGAGAATACTAATGATCAACTAGATCTACATGAGTACTCTAATTCAGATTGGGTGGAAGTGTAACCAATCGAAAAAGCACATCAGGATGTTGCTTCAGTTTAGTATCGGCTATGATCTCCTGGATTTGCAGAAAACAATCTTCAGTTGCACAGAGCTCAACAGAAGCCGAATACATTGCAGCCTCAATGGGAGCAAGAGAAGCAGTTTGGCTTCGTAAATTGCTTGTGGGACTCTTTGATCTAAGCATATTGAGATCCCCTATCATTATGTAAGAGATATGGTGGAAAGGAAAGTGATTCAGGTTGGAGTATATTAGTACAAATGATCAAACTGCAGACATTCTCACCAAGCCTCTCTCCCGAATCAAGGTAGAGCACTTCAGGAAGAAACTTGGTATGGTTGAAATGTAATTTGTTATTTATGTTTGAAATACAAATTGTTTATAAATTGTACTAATATATAAAGATGTTTAATGTGTAAACTCTTTTGTCATGTGTGTGACTCCATGACTTTATGGGCCTACTCCCCCTGTGTACATTATTGAAAGGTGATGATCTTTCTAATAATGAACACTTGTATTTGACATTGTAAAGTGACGACTCTACAATGATAAACTATCATGATAGATATCATGTGACTTGATATCTGTGGACATGTCATGATAGTATCTCTTGGACACTTTGATTGATATCATGGGACTTGATATCATTTGTAGATCATTGTGATCCTTAAGAGATAATCATGGTGGATATTTATATCCGTGGATATGCCATGAATTATGGTAGACATCATGTGACTTGATGTCAGTGCACATACCATAATAAAGATATGTTATGAAGAATGTCATGTGACTTGACAATATTGAGAAATCATACCATGTCTTAGATATCACGTGTTAAGGTGATATCTCTACTTATTTGATTTGAAATATCTTCCCTAGCTAAGAGGGAGTGTTAATGAATGATAGCTTCGGTCAGATATGAATGACGATTGTTGTAAGCATCATCGTCATTCATACTTGATCAAAGTTTATCATTTATATTGAAATATTTCTGGAAAAACATTTAATCGAATTTATGAGCATACATATAAAATTTGAATTATATATATGATGTTATATTTTGCATTTCATTAATCGGAATTTACTTACTCATCCGCCACCTTGTAGAAGGGTATATATGAGTTATACTAAACAATGATAAACGACTTTATCATAAGCCGCACCCTAAGGGACACGTCCCATGAGTGGACGTGTCTCCACTTGTGGAGACACGTCCTCTCATGAGACGTGCCTCTTAGGGGAGTCTCCTCTCTTATTTATGGCGGATCCTTCTTTGATATGCAAACATAAAATCGAATAATGTTCTGCAATCAACACATTCAAAATAAGAAATTCAAATCTGGAAATTGAAAATCTGAACATAGAAGTTTGAGTAGTATTTGTTGGCGTTTAAATTCGCACCTCTGGAATCTCGGTTGAAAGCGGACAACTATGCACAGATAAACTGCTCTTCAAATTAGGAGAGAGCTCCCTCTTGCTGATGGTGTTTGAAAGAAAGTAAACTAAAACTAAGTTGCCTATCTTTTTGGATCAGCTTAGAGCACAAGGTTTTTTAAACACAAACGCCGCAGCTGAGATTTTCTTGATAAGAAGTTCAACTACGACTAACTTAGACTAAAGACGTTCCTAACCTCTCAAGTAATAGCAGAGCAAGAGAAGTTAGAAATTAACAAGGCAGATTTTCTGACAAAAATACTTTAACAATCTCTCTCCCAACAAACAACTACACACTTCACTGTAAGCTGAAATAAAGATCATAAAAGCATAACATAGATAACGGAAATCTGAGATTTTAGACCAAGGCAAAAGAGGCTCATGATTTCATTACTCAAATCTCTGAAACAAAAACTCTCTTCTAACATGCCTTGAACAAGAAATTGCAGCTAAGGAGGCTTGCAAACTTATTTTTAACACAATAGAAAACAGCAATCTTACTAACTCCTTGTTGGCTAAAGAGGCTCAACAATTTGCTTATCACAATACAAATGAACAATACTTGAGCAACAAATAGAAGGCACAATAGGCTCAGCGTTTTGTTCTCACTAGCACGGTTCCACTAAGTGAACTGAAACTGAATAACAACTTGCTGCAATTCAGGCTCGCAATTTGCTATGACAATAACCGTTAAAGAAACTAAATGAGCAAAGGCTCTTATTTATAGAGAAGCAGAGGAGTAGGGAACCCTAAAATCTCCCTTGCTTTCACAATCTAGGGCTTGCTGACAAACACTTATTACTAAATCTAGAAAGATAAAACCTAAAAGCGAGCTTGGGAGCGCCAACTATACATCTTATCTTCTTTCTATCCTCAAAGAATGGATGAAGTTATTCCAGAATAGAAAAGAAAGGCGGAAAAGCTTCTAGAAGAAAGGCACGCTCGATCATGATGGAATCAAATGAAAACACGGCTTTTCAAGAATATCTTGGCATCGCAATAGATCTCTAGAAATCTTCAATCTCATTGGCGCTTTATTGAACTTTCTTTGACATTATTGAAACGCGGCCTATCCTTCCACACCAGAAGGCGGGCTGCAACTATGAACAACGATGCGGAACTGATTTTGCACCTCCTCAAGCCCACGGCGTTCAGCAGGCAATGTCTTATGTTTTCTTTCATCCATCTCATTGCAATCTTCTTCATTATTTGTCCTTATACATGTTCACATCTTTTCACATTCATCCCTCGAAGAAGTTACACTTTTGAGCCATGGGGAATGGAAAAACACCTTTCGACCATGTAGAGACTTTAAATGCAAATCAACTTCATCCATTGTTGGATCTCCCTAGTAGCGGGTTATGAAAATGCTAATGCAGCGATTCACGAGAACTCCATGCAGGCGATATAAAGGAATAAGCTCGCGAGGAGTCAGGAAATAATGAGTTCTTGTCCGAAGTGTTACTGCTCTCCAAAGGGATAGAAGATCGAACATGACGATATGATGCAAGTGTCTCGAATTTGTTTGATGTAATTATGAAAGAAGTTGATTAGGACTTGAAAACATTAGGAGTGTACTCCGAGAAAACTTGAAGAATAGTAAACTTCGCTGAAGTTCAGACAAGTCTTGTACAATTTCTATTTTTAGAATGCTGATTTTTTGTGCTTCAACGGACGAATTTTTGAGAAATTTTTCTGAGATATGGGTTTTGTTCAGAATATCAATGCAAGACAACCCAGATCGTCCGTTTTCGAAAATCTTGAATTTTGACTGAAAAAGCAGCAAACCCTAATTTCTTCAATTTTTTCCAAAAAAAGCTGACATCTGGGTTTTGTTCAGAGTATCAATAGAAATGGACCCAGTTGATTGAAATTGCAAAACCCTGACGTTTGATCGAAAAAGCAGCCAACCCTAGGTTTTCAAAAAAAAGCTGCGATATGGGTTTTCTTCAGAAGACCGATTGGCAAAGACCCAGATGGCTGAAATTTGAATGCACTGAGATTTTCACTGACATGCAAAAATAAAAGCACTGCTGCAACGGTAGAAGTTTCTTGAAAAATTCTTGAAGGTGGAAGCAAAAGACCGGATGACTAAAAATTAGAAATATGCCAGCCTGGCGAAAAACTTGATACGGAACAAAAAGCTTGAAAGAACAATGGTTTATGCTTGCTGGTCTGAAAAATCTGATATAAAACCAGCAACTATGAATTCTTTAATCACAAAAATTTCTCAAACTTGCTGCTCCAACTTTCTCCTCTGGATACTACCTGCAAAAATAATGAAAAATACATTGAAAAGAGGTGTTAAATAGACTTAGGGTCTGATTTAGGTTTTGCTTTCTTTTCTGCTTTTATTTCAAAACCCTAAAACTCAGCTTCTTGGATTTGGACGCCATCTTCCTCTTCTCACAAATTTGAAATTTTGAAAATCTTCAAAAATTTCTAAGGCATGAAGATTTGGGCGCCTTTCTTCAAGAGGGGCGCTCAACTTCACCAGACTTAGTCAAAATTTCAACTTTTTTTAACTTTCCTCCATTTTAACATGCCACTTCGCCTCTGATTTCCCGTTGACAGATCAACCCGACAGACGAGCTGGGTGATTCACGGCGAAGCCTGACTGATTCTGAAAAAGACGTTCTGGAGGCACCTCCGGCTAAAAACTTGATTTCGACCTCCGAATTCACGGGAGGCTTTTCCTTCTAGGGGCGCCCAACTTCTTCAGTGTTAGCCATTTTTTCTGATTTCCAAGTCCTTCATTAACTTCTCTTCCACGGATGATCTTGTTAAATCTTGAGCTTCGGACGTCGGAATGCTGAATGTTTGTGCTCATTGCGAAGTTGACGGAGAATGAAGAGGGGTCTTTTGGAGACACTTCTGCCCAAAAGTATCTTTGAGGCTTCCAAAAGTTTGGGCGCCTTTCTTCAAGGGGGGCGCCCACTTTCACCAGTGTTAGTTTTATTTTTTGATTTTCTGTGTTTGCTTCTGAACTTTGGTTCTCAGCCTTTGTCGGACCCTACTTTTAACTCTTCGTATCTGGTGACTGCGAACTCCGATTGACGTGCCGAGTGTCTCGCTGGAAAGCCAGTTGAATTCAGAAGACCTCCCGTTATAGCTTTGACTGCAAATTCATTTGTTTGCACCCTTGAAAAGTTGGGCGCCTTTCTTCAAGGGGGGCGCCCACTTTCACCAGACTTAGAAAATTTTTCAATTTATTCATCTTCAAGTTTCAGATCTTCATTTTATACCTTCCACTTTGATTTAAATTTGCTGGAGACTGGATTGTCGGATGCTCTGACGGGGATATCCATCGCGAAGCTAACTGAAAACTGAGCAACTTCCATTTGAGATTCAAACCCTAATTCCTTCATCTGGTGCCCTAAAAAGGTGGGCGCCTTCCTTCAACTGGGGCGCCCAAATTCACCAGACTTAGAAAATTTTCATGATTTTCCAATTTTCTTTCTCGTTCTTCGTGCATGTTCGCTGTTTCACCTTCTGCCGGGAATTTGAATGCTGAAATTAACGCCTGGCAGTCGGATGACCTCCATTGATGACCTCAGAACTCCAGATATGCTTCTGAAAAAGTTGAATAGACCCAGTAGGGCAAAACTGATTATTTTAAGATTCTGACTGCACCAGCCTGATACGGACACATTTTGAGCCAATCAAAATTAGTTCGGACCTTGTCGGACCAACTTTCTATTTTTAGAAAATTTTGCCGGTATCCGTTTCGAAAGAAACCCAGAAAAACCCAGAAAACTTTACTATTTCGAGAAAATTTCTAAAAATAGCAGTTTTCCTAAAATTTAGGGATGAAAAACTGAGATCTGGGTTTTGTAGGTTAAGCTGCTCTTAGCAGACCCAGATCGTCAGAAATTGAGAAATTTGTGTTTCAACCCTCCATGCAAGACACGCACACCCAAATTTTGACCTTTTTGACTGATTTGACAATACTTTTACTCATTTCTTCAAAATGTCTAAGTGTAGCAAAATTTAATTTTTGGGGAATTTTAGCGATGATGCCATAGAATTTTCATAAGTCCCTTAGTCTCCCAATTTGATTGAAGATTTGTTTACATTTATAGTCTTTGTAGGTTGGAGCTCAGGAATAGTCATTTACTATCCAAGACGTTTTTTCAAGATCTGATAGAGGGTTTTGACCATTCTTCGTTATTTTTCAAAGATTAGTAGCACAGAAGCATAATTTCTCAGAGGTTGCATCCAGAGGCACATTTTTACAGAAAGGCAGAAATTAATTTCCAATCTTCCTCTTGTCTTGTTCCTCTCTTTTGTTTTAAACTTCTTGCATGTCACAGAAAACAGCAGGCTATCACAACTCTGGCCAACTAGGTATGATCAGTACAATTTTCCAGCAAAACCCATCTCTTCAAATTTTCTAGAAACAACAAACTTGCTGCCCCTATTTTTAGGGGTTTTTCCGAAAAAGTCGCAAAATCAAAAATCTAACGAACTGGGTTTGTTCAACATTGAAGCACAAACAAAACCCATGTATTAGTATTTTTTCGGAAAAATACTTCTCAGCGGGTGGCTATTTTTAGGGGTTTTCAAAAGTTGTCTGAACATATCCGTGTTTACAGTCAACAATCGAGTTTTTTCAGAATAAAGTACTCTCCAATTGAAATCAAGACCAAAATGATCCTACTTCACGAATTTCTGAAAACATTCGACACAGACATGCATCAAGTGAACCCTGTAGTCAAGACGGATGCCTTGGAAGGCGTAGATGACATCACCGTTCAATGGATAGCCAAATACGGAAGGTAGTCATTCCAAACACAGAGCCGCCACCGGTTACTACCACACTACTTTCCACATCCCATGTGAACAAGGCTGGATGACGCAGCTGCAAAGAAGATCGAATATCAAAAGCAATTTGCAAGAGGCAGAAAAGGTCAACGCCTAGTTAGAAGAACCGTTGACTGGAGATGGTGAGGTGTAAAGCACCCACAAAGGACGTCCTACCCTCCAAAATAGCATTAATGGTGGCTGAAGTTAACTCGATGCCCCTTTCCAAGTTAACTCCATGCCCACAAATTATGCATGTCAGATCCCACTAATTGAGGATGTCTATTTTGACTTCCATAAATTGTGAATCTCAGATCTCCACTAAATGTGGATGTCTATTTTGGAGGCACATTTTGTAATTAAGTTCACTTGTAGTTTAGTTTCAGTCAACTGAAGTAGACTTTCGGTTGACTCTTTGTTTAGTTTCAGTTAACTGGAGTAGATTTCTAGTTAACTATTTGCTCACCTACTTTTAGACAAAGGAATAAATCTTCCTGATTGGCAAGAACTGATTGTTAACTCAAGGAGATTTTAAAGTTGCCTACTCCTTTGAGTTCTATAAATAAGAGTCTTGGGCTCATTATTTGTTAACCTTTACTTACTATGCAAAATTGTTGCACCATTGTTTCCAACAAGTTTGAAAGTGATTATTTGTTCACTCTTTGATGAGAGTTAATTGGTTTGATGAGCAATTGTGCATGATTTCGTGCCTTTTGCATGTCCCAATCTTTGTAACTCGTTGAAGAGATTTGAAGAAGAAAATCAGAAGGCGCTTCATTTTGATGCAAATATTTGAGTCCTTTCAACGTTTTGTGTTAAATAGCTTGTTGTTTCAACTCCCTCCTCGGACAGGGGTTCTTCCTTGGATATTTGTTATTAACAGTTATCGCGTGATGTTGTTTAATGGATTGACTTTCAACCTATACTTCGGACAAGGGTTCCTCCTTAGCAAGTTTGTTGGCCAAAACATTGTAATTTGTTGTTTCTAGTAAGTTGTTTCCTAGCCTATACCTCAGACAGGGGTTCCTCCTCCTTGGCAAGTCAAAGATCCAATTTACCATAAAGAGTGTTTGCTTGTATAAAACCTTATCCCAGCGTATATCCGAGAGTTCAGAGCGTCGGCCATATTCTCAGGAGACGGCAAATTCAAGTGATCCAACCATCCATTCTCGCTCCTATACCCTCATGCTTTGTTTATCTTGGGGAGATAGGATAGATTAAAAGCTAGTTTAGTCGTAGCTAAGATCTGCAGAAACCAGAGAAAAGCTTAGCTACGACGCATTGTGTTTGTGCACCCTTGTGTCCTGCCGTTGAGTACAAAAAGATAGGAACCTTAGTCTACTCTACCCTTTCTTACACATTACATCAACAAAGAGAGATCTTCCTCTCTATAATCTGAAGGAGCAGTACTATAACAATTGCAATAGCTGACCTTTTCCAATCAGCACTCCAGAGGTGCTAATTGAAACGCCAATAGTTTTTTGGCGCCCACCGTGGGGCAACGAGGCATAAAACTTCAAAAAAAAGCTAACGCTTTTATGTCACGGGAATGATCCTCTGGCATCCGATTGCATGATACATACAAGAAGCAATGGATGGTAACAACAAAAATGCTGGCGAGAGGCGTCCACCTTCATTGCCTTGGGGTAATAGTATTGGACCTCTTGCTTTTCAGGTAAATCATGAGTTACCTGAAGGGTCAAGGAAGCACTTTCCCCAATTTTACAGCAATGGAAGTCGACACCCAGATGAACATTTTGCTGCATTCACAACGGCTTGCGCTGTCTTGCATGTACCACATGAAGACATCGCAATGCATCTCTTTGTGGAGACTCTTGTTGGGAATACTGCTGACTGGTTCAGTCACCTAAAGCCAAGCGTTATTACAAGCTAGGAAACTATGAGCGAGAGGTTTTTTGTGAGATTCAAACCCACTAAAGACAATCATATGCTGTTTGCCCAGCTTGCAAATTCAAAGATGGAACGCAACACATGAGGGAATTTGTATCAATATTTAATCGTCTTGTTACAAGAATTTCTTCTATGCTCGATCCATCACCGGAGATTCTAATAAGTTGTTTCATAAATGCTCTTCCATCAAAGATAGCCTTCTTCCTAAAGATAGCAAAAGAAACAAAGTTGAAGAGTGTGCAAGAGCACGCTATCAAGTTGGAGGATAATATGATCACTTTTGGCTTGATGAAAATAGATTCTATCAGATCTCTAGTTCAACAACCATACCAGCCAAAGAGGGACAATCTTCAACCACGGTTGCCAACATCTCCATCAAGACCAATGATTGAAGCTATACACAGTGCAGTATTTTGTTGTTTCCATGACACTGATGATCATACCAGATTCACGTGTCCTAAGAATCGAAGAATGACCCAAATCATGGGATACATTGAAGCTGCTCCTAGTTCTAGTTTTGTACCAACAAGTTCGAATGTTGTCTTCCCACAAATAGACAACTTCGATGGTGACTCCGCAACGGGATACTTTGAACTTGTTATTAAAGAAGAAAAAGAAGCATATCGTCAATATTCTCTTACGGTGAATCATAAAAAAATTTCGACGCCTGTGTCTACACATGTTCAACATTTCAAGCACAGAAAGAAGAGGAAGAAAGACAGAGATCAAACAAAAAGGGTGAAGAGGTGCCTTCCACTTCCAATCCCAGGTCTTCACAAAAGAACGCTATGCTAATTGCTCAAGATCCATCTTCAGCAAATTTTGACATCGTGGCTTCCATGATGAAGACCAAGGTACAAATCTCTTAACTGGAATATCTTCAGGATCATCCAAAGCAACTAGATTAGATTCTTGATGTTGTAAAGAAGCAAGTTGTGCTCAAGTCATCTGTTCCAGCAGGAGCAAAGCATGAAACGGGTCCCGGTAATTATGTGACTCTGCCAGAGATAGAAATTGAAGATCAGAACATTGCTTGTTCTGAAGAGAGTCTGCTAGAGGACACAACGTCATGGACAAAACAGTTTGGTGGAGCTTGTTCATCAACAGTTTCAGAAGTAGGGGAAGTGATCATCTCCCCTAAAGAACAGTTGCACTCATCTGTGCAATTGGAATTCACAGAAGCTGAGAAAGAGGTGCTTTTATTAGGCCTCAAAGATGCCAAAGACATGGGAATCAAATTCCTATGTGTTAAAGGTGATCTAGAGTTGATCCATGAGCTGGTCAAAGGATATTTTCAAGTCAGAAAAGATCAC
>VDFB02098678.1:0-33091 GCA_007258455.2 Sequoia sempervirens
TGATAAACATATTTATTCTTGGCCAAATGTATGCAAAGAAAAAAATCTCAACATATATATACATCAATATAATTGAAAATAATTAAATAATATGGGTGATTAATATATTTATACATACCTGTTTATCTCTTAAACCATATCCTAAATCAATTTCCCTTGGTGTAACATTGGAATCTCCATTGCGATGAGCTTCTTTAACCAATGAAGCCACACCTTCCCATGTTAATGCACGACTAGATTGTTGACATCGTTCAATCCATACCGTCATCCACTCAAGATTTTTTGCAATGGAAAAATGTACTGCATCCCACTCTCGACCAACTATATAAAAAAAATTGAAATTCACAAATGACGTATAATTAGTGGTGTAGGAGCACCTATACCTCATTCTCAACTTGTGATTATTTGAAGGTGGACAAATGGTCAATAGGTAGAGTGAGTCTTTTGGATGTTTTTGTCTTGAGTAAGGTCAATTAAGACCATTAGACATGTTCTAGGTGAAGTTTTGAGATATGAGTTTGAGTCTTGCACTAAAGAGTTTTGTAGCCTTTTTAAGGAAAATTAGAGAATTTACATGTAAAAGGGTGCAAGGTTAGTGTCAATTCAATAATAAGGCTATTATCAAGCCACTACCATGGTATTAGAGGTTTCCTAGGAGTTTCAATACATTTTAATTTTCAAAAAATTAAAACATTTCAATAGTGATGTTAACAACCTTGAAATTAGTGTGTTTTTTGTTTCATGTGATCATAAAAGATTAAAAAATCAGTTGTAGAGGTGGTTTTTCGGTAGTTGAGGTGTAAAGGCCTTTAAAATTCATAAAGTGATCATTGTAAAGGTTGTTGATGGTTGAGGATTCAAAATACAAGATCTTGACATTCAAAAATCTGTGTTTTTCTTCAAAATTTCTATATTTTTCCTGTTTTGTAGCACTGTACGGTCACATACAGCCATATTTTGATGTGAAATAAATTCCATGTCATGAAGATATGTGTTATATTTGATTTTAATATGATTTTATGGCTTAAGGCATTGATTTGAGTTAGAAAGCTTCATTTCTTTGCATACAATCTAGTTACCCTATTTTTGAGGGTTTTGTAGTCCAAACATGATATAAAGGGGCTCTTACACTTTTTGTGATTATTGTATCTTGTGTAAGAGGCCCCATGGATACTATTCTAATTTTAGGTGCATGAATAGGGCGTAGGATGAGAAATAAAGAAGGTATAAATGTTGTCCTTAAGAGTTTTGTGAAGAAAAGCATGTGAAATGAGAGGTTCAAGCCTAGGTTTCAATAAAATATGTATGGGAGATCTAATTTTATGAATTTTTACCCATGTTCAGACCTAATTGGTTGTGTTTGAGTTGGTTTTGAGGTCTGGGAGGTCGTGGAAGTAGGAGATTCAATAAACCCTCATGATTTTGGCCTAAAACAAGGGTTTTTGAGTTTGGCAAGTATCGGGCCATACAAGTGGAATATTTTTATGGATTTGGAAGTTTGGAGGCATAAAAATTGTTTCCCCAAGATTTAATGGGCATATGAAAATTTTAAAGACTAGTTGCTTTGTAAAATAGGCCTAATCAGCCTAATCAACACAACCTAGAAAGAGTGATTTTGGTGATTTGGTCCAAAGGAATTGTAATTTCCCTTGAAATATGTTTAATAATTCCAAAATGGGTGTCTAAAACCATCAAAGGTTTGTCTGGTGTTTTGGGAAAATTTTGAGTTATTGGACAAAACTAGGTTTGCACTGCTACAAAGATTCAAGGAGTCAAAGTGTGAAATATGACTTCTGTTGTTTGTTAGGCTTTGAGAGTTGTTTGGATTGTTTAAAATAGTCATTCTAAATTTTTTGGAAGCCTATTAAAGGTAGGTTGATAGGTTGGTTGAGTTGAGCCTCCCAGGTCTACATCAATTAGTTAATTACCACAGTATACGACCTTAAATTATAATTGATGTATATTGAAGATTAATAATTAAACAAGTACAATATACATAAAAACCAAATTTAAAATGTATTATAATTACCTCTTAATTTCCTCAATCTACCTTTCCCCATCAGGTACTCCCCTTCAAATTTGTTAATGGAGTTGGGATCCCAAATGTGATCTACATGGATCTTTGCTGCAAACTTAGGAAGATATTCAGTAATGTACACCATGGTCTGGTATACCATATATCCCTCTACCATAGAACCCTTAGGATGTGCTATTTGTATAACCAAATCCTTCAAAAATTTCAAGTGCCTCTCAACCATCCACATTGACCTTGTGTGTACAGGTCCACACAATTCAATCTTCTCAACTTGGTGTATGAGGTAGTGTTCTTGTGCATTGAAAAATATCGAAGGTAGACAATTTTGCATGAGAAATTTTTCTCTTCCAATAATTTATATCTTATTTATGGATTTCTTTAGATGATAGCCATCTACAAGTGATTCAAGGCACAAATAGATTAACGAGATTTAACAAAAATATACAATATATTACATAACAAGTAAAACAAATGGAAATTATAAGATCTATACAATGAATTAAATAAATATCACTACTTACCTCATGTATTTTCCAAGATCATATATAACTTTCTTGACATTGTTGTTGAAGTTGTCTAGGAGAGATAGAGGTAGAATGTACTGCAACAATTATAAAATCATCTTTTTCATTATTTTTCCAAAAGTAGTGAACATAATACATTAAAAAGTACATGTAGTATACAAATAAATATATAATATACCAGAATAATTACCTTAATGAAGGTATGCCAATCATGCATTTTCATCCCTGACCCAAATTCACCTTTCTTTGTTATGATATTGTTTATGTTCGTAGAAAATCTTGTGGGAAATCAAATTTTTCGCATGACTTCTTTTAAAGAATTGCTTTGCTACTCCGTTAATAACCAAGGAAGGGCGCTTATATTAATTTGGTCTCCATCACTATTTAATTGAATGAAATTTTTTATTGCATGATTAGCTTCCTGAATGCCACTACAAAATTTGATAATTTTTTCTTTGTCATGCCTTCCATCCAATATTTTCCATAACGTTTCTGTTATATTCTTTTCGATATGCATTTTATCAAACAAATGCACAATTTGTAGCTGCTCATAGTAGGGCAACCTACTAAATTTTCTAGGATAAATTTTCATTCCCTGTGGAAGCCGACCATTAATTCCTTGATGACCTTCATGAAGCATATAAGTTAAACAAATTAACAACGACAATAATTGTCAATTACAATATGAGAAAACAAAACATAATATAAAAATATAAATTACAAACATATCATATATGATAGATAAACAATTTGATCTGATGTATAACCTTGATGATTAATTCTATTATATTCCAACTTTCATAGGCGAGGTGTCGTTCTTCATGGTTTTGATGTAGTCTCTTCTTTCCCATTGAAAAGATGTTTTTCAATAGCTTGATACTTATGATTTATGTGGAGGAAGTGCCTATACTCATCAAACACCTGCTTTCTTAAACTTGTTGAATGAAGATATTTCATCTTTGGACCACAAATTGGACATGCAAATTTTCCCTTTGTTTGAAGACCTGCAAGATCATATATAATTGCATTAAATATGTCAAGTTTTATAATTATATATAATGAATATATTATTTAAAAAACATGCATGATATCTACTTCATAAAATTAAATATCGTTAAAGTGCAGTCGAACGTTATAACATACCACAAAAAAGTGTTAGCCCTGGGGCATCATGAATTGTCCATACCAGCATTGCATGAAATTGAAATTGTCTTTGTCCTATTGGTCTAGAGACATCATACATAGTGACACCATTCCATAAATTTAGTAACTCGTCGATCAGAGGCTCGATATATACATTCATATCTTTAACTTGGTACTTACCTAGTTGAATGAACATAAACATTACATAATTATTATAACCATTTTACTGCAATATATAGATAAATTAATGTACATGACTCTTAAATGAAAAAAAATATAAGTCATTATGCAAAAAATAAGAAAAATGAGATGCTACTATGTTAAACAAAATTGATGTAAACAAATACCTGGAACAATCATTGCCAACATTATGTGCTCCCTCTTTATTGACATCCATGGAGGAATGCTATTATTGATAACAAAAACAAGCCACACTGAGTTAATAGATCTCATCTCTCCAAATGGATTGACACTGTTTGCTGCCAATGAAAACATGAGATTACGAGGTTCTTCGTTAAAGTTTGGCCATTTTTCCTCCATGTCCCTAAATGCAGAACCATCCATAGGAATTCAAAGAATTTCATCTCCACTTCTATTCCATGCATAGTAATCCATAAATTGTGCTAAGCTTTCGCACCTAAATAATCGTTGCATACGTGGAATAATAGGAATATAACGAAGAACCTTGTGAGTCACCTTTTTTGTTAGTTGATCTATTTGATATCTATTGATATGATATTCTGAACATTCTGTTGCAAATTCATGTTGTTTATGATATATAATATGATCATTGGGACATGCATCTATTGCTTGATACTCCATTCCAATATCTTTCATAATGGAAAATAAATCTTGGTATGAGCGAGGTAAAATATTAGATGGTGGTAACAAAAATTCACCTATCAATCTATAACAAAAAAATAATTTGTTAATATAAAGAATATCAATGGTACATATTTCATCCTTTATTTACTAGTGATGAACTAACAACAATTAAAATAGATGAAAAAAGATGACATATATGATATACCTTAACATCTGTGAGATTGCTATGTTGGATAAGCCATTCATAACCTTCAAGTTCACCAACAACAATACAATAGATAAAAGAGTTGTTTCAGAGGCTTCATAAAGGGGCTTGCGTGCCTTCTCAAGTATAGGTAAATCATGAACATCATCACAGTCATCTTGATCATCATGATCAGCTGTGCCACTAAATGTGTCATGGATCAATGTATTTGTACCATCATCTTCAACTGTGTTTTCTAGTGCATGATCATCTTCTTCCATAGGATCATTAACTTCATCTTTGATATTCACAACTCCATGTTCCTCTTCTTGCAAAACTACATTCTCTGAGGCATGATAATCCATATCATTTTCCCTAGGGTGCCCTACCTTTATAATAATGATTGACACAAATAAACCATGATCATGATCAAGTGATTATATATATATATAAATGTTAAAACGATATAAACATTTACAAATACAATCAATATAAATACATATAATGAGCAACTTACCAATGGATGATAATCATGCCCCCTTCAATGTGACCATGCTGCCTACAATGTTTCTCAGTTGTTGTGATTAAAAGTCTTCTCATCTTTAAGCCCTTGTAATTATTGCAAGGACAATAGCATTTCCCATCACCCTTTCTTTTCAATCTAGCCCACATTCTAGTAATTGTCTGTTCATTTTGTTCTGCACTAATATTATCTGACATGATTTTTCTTTACCAAGCTTGAATATTTAGATCTTCAAAAAATATCAAACTCAAACTCCAATAATTTTTAATCATAGACAGGTAACAAAATCTAATAATTCTGATATTTTGCACCAAAAAAATTTGGCATGCAACCACCCCTGCAAAAGAGAAGATAGTCTTAAGTTAATGAACCCAAAAAACACTTTAAAATGCTAATTTGAGAACTTATTAAATTCTAATTTTACTATGATTTCCAACAGTTAGACTCCTGAAATTAGAATATTGAACTTGCACAACAAAATCTGGAAATGAAATTATGAAAATGCACATGTCTAAAAATGAAATCTGGTGAGATGTTGCTTTAAAATATGATTTTCAAACCTGGAAGTAAAAATTTGACTTCACAAATAAATTCTGGAAAAAGACAATGACTACCCTCAACCTGGCAATATCTTCTTGAATTTTTTCTGATTTTTCCTAAGAAAATCATCCTTAGTTCTCCACAAACTGTTGCAAGTATAGAAAATTCACAAGTAGAGTAAATTCGCAAGTATAGAAAAACATTGTCGAAATAATTAGGTGAACTCACTTTTATTTATGTCGGCCACAATTTTATTTTTTCTGATTTTGCATGTTCGTCAAAATTTCGACGAATGTCGGGGATAAAATTTAAAAAAATTGAAAATTACACATCAAATATCACAAGTACTTGACAATACATCAAATTATACATCTTTCGTCAGAAATTTTCATTGGATTTTGCAGTCAAATGAGTTAGTGTATAGTCTTCATCATTAATGATGTTATGTAAAGAGATGTGCAAGGATGGTAGTTCAATCTCAATTAGCAAGATACCATCAATATCAAAGATGATGGAATAAAGAGTGTTTCTAGTAGGTGTACGAATGCTAGTGTGATGAGCCCAAGAGTAGGATAAAGTTAAAAATGTTAATTGTGACCAACATCATTGATAATATTTTTGAGGATTTTAATAAGGCTTTTGTTAGATACCTTTTCTTGAATATTTATTATGAGTAATAAGGTGTAAACTATTTGGGTTTGATGTGATTTTTCTAATAAAATTCTTGGAATTCATGATTTTATAAGGATTCACCATTATTTGTGATAATAATAGTAGGGATACCATGATGCCATATGATGGGGTTAAGGATGAACTTAGAAATTCGTTGGCCAATCACATAAGTAAAAAGAATTGATTTAACCCACTTATAAAGTATTCAATAGAAGTGATATATGTTTACATCCATATTTTACTTATATGTAGTTTGAGAAAGTACCTCACATAAATAATAGCCTACCTAATTTCATAGAAACCATTGGTTCTCTCCTTTGCATGCACACTGATATTATGAAATTATAGTTCTTGGTTGACATAACATCAAATTGTATATTATTCATATGAGGTACTTGAGCTCAAACTACATATAAGTAAAATATTGCTTGAATCTTTCACCCATTCTCTTGTATGAGATGAGTTTACCATTCTTACTTGGATATTAATTGTTGAATTATTTGATGACTAGTTGGGAATTACCAAAAATTGATAGATGTATGATTTTTCATTGAATTGTGAGCTTGAGACCTAAATGTAAAGATTTGTATTTAGCATTATTATTAGTGCAGGGAAACCCAATTTTGAATGCATTTGGTATGAGGTAACTTGGTGGTGTGAGGAAAAATATGCATTTCTCTAATCCATGGGTGGTAAAGAGACCATTCAAGTAGAGTGTCCACTTAGGTGACTCTTTAAGAGAAAAAATGGGTTCATTTATAAAGCCAAGACTCAAAGGTTGAGTATCAACAATTAGCACTTCCACAAACTCATCCACTTATACTTGTTCTTTGATTTATTTTTTATCAACATACTCAGTATCAATCTCACTAAGAAACATAACCTACTTATCCGTTCCCCATGTTAGAAATTATTTTGATAAAATATATTTGAGAGGGTCAATTTTGGCAATAATCTTAGTTTGAGATAGAGCATGTAGTGCCTTAATTTATATGAAGAAAAAACCACAACTAAGCATTCCTTTTCTGTAGATGTATATTTATATTCATATCCAAATAAGGTTTTGTTGATATAATACATAGCCCTTCCTTTCCCTTGCTCATCATTTTATGCTACAAGGGCTCCCAAAACAACCTATATAGTAGAAATATAAAGAATCGATGGATTATCTAGGATTGGTGCCATGATATTGGTGGGTTTGAAATACATTTCTTTAGTTGATCAAATGCATCTTAACATGAATTATCCTAGTAGTAATCCATATTCTTCTTTAGGACATGTGAGAAAGTTTAGAATTTATTTGTAAGTTGAGTAATAAATCTACATGTAGCCTAAATATTTCCTTATAGACTATGAAACTATTTAATATTTTATAGTGAAGGAATTTTTATAATTGATTTAACTTGGGAAGAATCCACTTCTATACCTCTTTTAGAAATGATGAAATCTACTAGCTTGCTTGATGTGACACCAAATACAAACTTCTTAGGATTGAGATGAACTTTGTATTCCATTAGTCTTTAGAAGATTTGTTATAGAATTTTAGGATGCTTAGCTCTAGTTTTTTCCTTTCCCAATAATTCATTCACGTAGTCTTCCCCAATATTATGGAGCATGTCATGAAAGATACTAGCATGAATCACTGATAGGCTGCCCTAATATTATTTAAACCAAAAGACATGATGAGCAATAGTAAAATTTACCCCAAGGAGTGATAAAATTTATTTTGGGTTGATCTTTGAGTGCAATTTGAATCTAATTATAATTTGAAAATCCATCCATGAGTAACAAAATTTCTTATCCTATAGTTAGATTGAATATCATGTAAATATTAGGTAAGGGGAATCATCCTTTAAACTTGCTTTGTTAAGGCCTCTAAAATTTGTGTATAAATGGATTCCCTTAGGCTTTTTGTTGAAAGGGACAATGTTTGATATCCAGTTAAAATAATTAGTGCCTTGAATGAAACCAACATCTGAAATATTTTATAATTTTTCTTTGACCAAGAGAGTGATCTTTAGGGATGCATTTTAATTAAATTTTGTGTAGACACTTAAATTGTCCTAAGCTTATGATGCCATTTTCTAATTAATTTCTCATCTAATTCTTCATCTAAATCTAAGTCTAACCTTAGTTCTTCGTCTAACCATAATTCTTCATCTAACCTTAATTCAATTTTACTTTATTTTCACACATACATAATTAAATAATTTTTATTATTTAATTATATTAATGTCTTCCATTTCATTAATCCATTCAATTAAATAATTATTACTTAATTGTTTAATTATTAACATTACGTTTGATTAAATATATACTTTTATTTATGTAATCTCACTAATTTAATGATTAATTAAATTATTTAAATTTAATTAATTATCCATGGTTTTAAAAATAAATGATTTTTTATTTAAAAAAAAAACTCTTACATCTCTCCCTCTTTTTCTCACTTAACTCTTCCATTTCCTTGAATTTCTCAAGTGAACTCTTACATCTTTCTATTTCTCACTCCTCATTTCCTTCCATTCTTCTATTTCAAAATAGAGAAAGTCCATTCTTCTATTTTGAAAATGGGAAACTTTCCTTTGCACATCATCTCATTTGATCTCAGCCATCCATTCTCTACTCAATCTTGTCCATCCTTTTCACCATCTTCTCATCTATAAATTCAGGTTTTTTAGCTCTTCATTTCTCTAACCATCGTCTTCAACCTTTTGCTATCCCCATTTTCATCTTAAGCCTTTTACTTTGTGCACTTCAAAATTGAGAGCAAAATATCTTAAATCTTCAAAAGCGAAGGAGAGAAGAACAATGGAGATCAATCAATGAAGGTATAAAGGTATAATTTTCTTTGTTTGTTTGCATTCAATTTCCTTTATGCTTATTTGTGCTTCATTGTTTTGGATTTAATTTTACAAGCTTACTTCTAATGGTTTGGTGGTTTCCTTTAAGGATTTAAGCTTCACAAATTGAATTTTCAGATCCATACATTAGTGAATTTGATGTAAAATAATATTTTGAGTGTTTTAAAAGAGTTTTGCAAGTTACAGCTAGAAATTTGCATAAAAACCATTCATATTATTTTGGTTATAAAAAAATGGGCACATTGAATTTTATAAATCAGTTTCTAGGTTTTGTAGATCTCTCACTTAGCTTTCTGGAGCTTTTTACGGATTTAAATTTTGTTCATATTTACAAAAGTTATCACAGTTTTAATTTTGCTTCTCTTTTAAAGGATTTTTTGGTGTTACTAATCTTTTGTCTACAGTGCATGGCTTTTTGGGAGAAGATATTTTTAAAATACTAATCTTTTGTTTGCAAGGTTGTTTATTTTGTTTAAGATAGGAACATTTCTTGATGGTTCTTTCCCACCAGTATGTCCGCCTGAACCAACAATATGTAATATTTATTAATATATATAAAATATAAGTGGTTTACCACTTTTGATTTAAAAAAAAAAAAAACATTTTGTTCTTGCAATATCTTTTTGACACACTCATTGGGTTAAAAAGAGCTTGCATTCACACTCATTGGCCTAAAAAGAACACAAATTTGTATCTTACACCCATTTGGTCTAAAAAGAACAACTTTCATTTTCTCACTCATTGGGCTTAAAATAAACCACAAATTTGCATTTACATTGATGGGCTTAAAATGAACCACAACTTACATTCACACTCATTGGTCCTAAAATATATAAAAAATTACATTCACATTCATGGGCTTAAAATGAACAAAAACCTTGAATATTTCACTCATTGGTCTTAAAATTTACAACTTTGCATTTCACACTCATTTAGGGTTAAAAAGGTGAAACAAAGAAAAATATGGGTGGTTAAGAGAAGACCCCAAAATGGGTTCACCCTATTTTTGCTATGTTGTTTCACTCAATTATGAGGGATATAATGCATAAATAAGAATTAGAAAAATAAACCTAACCAATATAGTAATCAAAAGGTAGGTTTTAAGAGGGTTAAATGTTGTGTACCTGTTGCAAAAAGTGCTTTTTTTTGGCCTCATTGAGGACTTATTCACCCAATGGCGAATGGGCCCCTGCTAGGGTTCTAGAAAATCATTTTCTGGGTGTCATATTATTCAATGTTTGCATTCCAAAATCCTAGGTGTTCAGCTCTTGAAATTCATAAATGAAATATGTAGAAGACTTTTCATGATCTTGAAAGAAAGATGACAACTTTGACAACTTTGCAACTTTGACAAATTTTGCTCTCCACTTGATCTTCAACCTAAAACCTACAATCACACATCAAAGAGGAGAAAATGTTGATTATTAGGGAATAGGGGTTTTCCTTGGTCAAACCACATTTTGGTAATTAAACCTTGAATTGAAACAATGCATAAAAGGAAAGATGAATGAACAATGTAATGTTTTTGATTAACACAAAATAGGTTTTGAAGGGACTAGAAACCTAGAACAAAAAAGAAAGTGGCCGTAAAGATAAGACAAAAGACTGCCCACCCAGAAAAAACCACAAAAAAGACCAGCTAAATACCAGACCATCAATCAACCATCCGTAGTAACATCAGCCAAAAACATAAAACAAAAAGACAAGCCAAACAACCCTTAAAGTAGTTCTTTAAGCATTTTTGCAGCCACCAAATCCTTGTCTGCCAACTTGTCATGCATTTCCATAATTTCTTCCACATCATGAGCAACATCCTTCTTACCTTTCTTGGTTTTACTATGAGTACGAACACTTGGACCAACAACCAAATCAGTTGAAAGCCTATCCATACCAGTTTCCTCTCCACGATATGAGATCGCCTGATTACCAAAAAATCCCTTCATATTCAGCTCCATGGCCTTCTGATTAAGTAAAATCATCCCCTTGGCCAACACCTCCAACTTCTCCTTATGTTGATGAGTGTATCCAAATCCCTAAGTTGGAGTTGCATGTTTTGTCTCTCCAACACCGCCACTCTCGGTCCATATTCATTCTTTAGAGCAACAATTTCATCCACCATACAACCCACACTCGAATTCAAAGACCAAGAAAAAAAAATAGAATCCTTCTCTTTCAGACTTCGCAGAGTAGAGATATTGCACCTGGCAATGGTATCATGCTTGTTATGGAGATCCTGAATCTCTTGAACAAGCCATATAAGTAGATTGAAAGAAATATCCACCCCTTCCTTCACAAGGCCTGATGCCTGCAAAAAATCCATAGCACCCCAGAACAAACCCCTGCCCTGATGTGAACCACCTAGTGGTTCCTCCAAATGAACATCTTCAGAACCCAACTTGGCCTTCCCTCGATCCCTAAAAGCATAAACCCAAGTAGAATCTTAAGGGTTTTCAACCGAATTCTCTTTACGGATCACCAGGGACCCACCACCACCCAACACCTCAACCTGAAAACTACCAACCACCTTCTCAATATTATCATTCATTTCCTTGGCATGACCCTTACACTTCTTACTAGCAGAGCACTCAACAACACCCTCAAGAATCTTCAACTTACATTTCACATGAGGAGAAACTTTCAAGGAAGAAGGGAAAAAATCACTCATAGATGGAGTATAATCCAGATTAGTATCAAAGCCACCAAACTAGCCCTCTGACTCGTCCTTATCCTTCGTGCCAACAGACTCCTGAATTTCAACAATATTGTATTTCCAACTATCTTTCCCCATTTTCTTAGAAATAGGGGACCGAGGAGTTCTCACAATGCAGTTAGCTTTGATAAACTCAACAATTAAAAGCATTAATCCTTCATACAGAAAGAGATTCCTAGGGTTTTTTCTATTATTCGAGATGCTTTCTTCCATAGATAGTAGTAGATAGAAGGGAAAAGAAACCAGCTTACTATGGAAAAAATGGTTGAGCAGAACAAAATGATGACCATAGAGCACCATAAATCTACCATCCAGAGTGAAGTAGCGCATTAATGCCACAACAACCACCTGCCAAATTGGTTTGATCTTAGTACGGTCATAGCCACCATAGTCCAAGCGGACCATTTTAGGCCTTTCCCTATCACAAAGAAAAGTATTCCTAGTAGATTGAGAAATATTCTTGTCTTGATAAAATTTCCTACCTTCCATAGATAAGCCAGTCACCTCTGCGATAAGATATTCATCAATGGTAATATCCCTACCATAAAAACTCACCATGCGACCATGCCAGGCAACCTCAAACTCCTTAGAGACCCAGGATTTAAAACCATTTAGTCTCTCCAAGTAAGGAGTAACATCTCCTCTTTGCAAAATTTTTGTAACTCTAGGATTAGCCCTGGTATCATCGCAAGAGAGTGGCTTTGTTTGACACCTATCCCCACCCATCATTGAGAGACTTGTAGAGCACTCACAGGACAAGGCAAAGACAAAAGTCATAGAGCTACCCAAAAAATGAGTGAATAAATCTAGAATGGTCTGGAAGGAGATAATCCAAAGGACTTTAAAACACATCCATTAAGAGAAGCCACAAATTCCAATGATCATAATCTATGCGATAAGTCCCATCATGCTACTAAATTCATGATTCCCACTCAAGCCAAAAAACAAGGAGGTGGGCATAGTAGAAAAATTAATTTTGATCATTAATAATAAGCGTGCTTAAATCAATTGGAAGGACTTCATCCTCCCTCCACATTTTAGCCAAAGACACACCATAATTTTCTAGCCAATCAACCATGACATTCACTTCCCTATATAGGCATGGGAAATATAAATTTCTTCAAAATCCCCACAAAAGGAAATAACATCCACAATAAAATTATTAATGGAACAAGAAGGGGGAGTTCCTTGCTTAAGGAAATTGATAATATTCAATGAATCACCTTCGATCCAAAGTTTAGAGATCCTCAAATCCCTAGCCATCTTGATGCTATGATAGGATGCAACTGCTTCAACAAGGTGGTTTGTTTGGATTCCCAAAGGGAGTGTCACCACTGAAAAAAACCTACCATTGTGATCTCTCAACACTCCCCCATAGCTAGCAGGACCCAGATTACCTTTCACTAAACCATCAAAGTTGATTTTGAACCAACCAAGAGGGGGGTAAACCACTTCACCCCATCCCTCGCAAGGTTAGCCTTCCTCAAGGGTTTAGAAATGTCAAGGGAGAGTTTCCAATTAGACTTGAACTCAACATCATAATAAGATACCTGCACTTTTCTAGGAATATTAATCTTATCAACCACCATTAGCAGATTCTCCTTGATGGCAGAAATAATTTTGAAGAAAAGGGAGAGAGGAGGAAAATCAATATATCTGAAAATCCTGTTATTCCGCTCCTTCCACAACCCCCATAGAAAATGCAATAAAACAAGAGACCAAAGAAGCATCAAAGCAGGATTAGATGAAGGAGACTTTCACTGAAGCCATAAGTCCCAAACAAAGGCAAGAAAAATCCATTCCACATGCCAGAGTTTGAGAAAGAGGGGCCAAACTTCCCGAGCATAACTACATCCAATGAACAAATGAGAACAATCCTCCACATCCATCATACAAAGATAACATCTGTTTGGCATAGAGGACCCCGGTTTCCACATGTTATTAATGGTAAGAATCTTATCCTAAACAAGCAACTAGAGAAACATGTTAATCTTGGGTATAAGTTGCGAAGACCAAACTAGGCCCCATGACGGCCTCAGACCCACAATATCGATATAAGACTTAAAAGAAGAAGCCACTGAGAAAGAACCACTCAGGAGTCTATTCCAAATAACCTTATCCCTATGAGGAGTAGTAGGGATATGAACTTTGGAGAAATCCAAAAAATGGTCCTCCAACTCAGGGAACACCTCATGAATCTTCCTCCATTCCCCATTAATGATGTAATCTGCCACATAAATCCCAAATTCACGAGAGCACACTTCCCTCCAGGGGTTATCCCACTAAGATTCACGTAGAGGACAATGCCCAAACCACCAATCATCCCAAAAAAGAATATCATGGCCATGCCCAACCACCTAGAATAGGCTAGCAGATAACAACCCTCTCGCTTTGGAAACTGAGTTCTAGAAGAAAGATCCTGAAGGAGGAGAGAAATCCTTATTCAAAACTCCCAAAATTTGTCCACTTGAGGGACATATTTAGAGGTTAGAATTTTTCCCCACTCCTCCCCACAAAGGAGATGCCACACCTGCTTAGCAACAAGAGCCAAATTAAAGGGCTTAATTCTGCACAGACCCAATCTCCCATTAGACTTTGACCTGCACACCTCCTCCTAGGAAACTAAACTCAACCTTTTTCTGTCCTCCACCCCCGACCAGAGGGAATTCCTCTTGATGGATTCAATTTTCTCCCAATACTTATGAGGCATTTGAAAGAGACTAAGAGCATACACAGGAAAATTCTAAAGAGTAGACTTGATGAGCACTAATTTACCTGCCTAGCTAAGTAACACACCTTTCCAACCCACCAATTTTGAATTGAACTTATCAATAAGATTGTTCCAAACGAAGTCACGAGAAGAATTAGCACCAAGCGGTAACCCAAGGTAGGTGGAAGGAAGGTTCCCAACTGAACATTGAAGAATCCCAACAATTCTCTGTGCCCTTCTTTCAAGAGTGTTAAGAAAGAAGATCATACTTTTGGGAAGGCTAACCAACTGGTCCGAAGCTGCCTCATAGCTCTAAAGAATAGCCTTGATAGTTCTAGCTTCCACAATAGAGGCTTCTCCCAAAATCAGAGCGTCATCAACAAACTGTTGGTGCCCACATGACTACGAAGAAGAAGAGGGTCTTAAACCCTTTAGAGCTCCCGAGGCAAGATTAAGTTGCAGTGCTCTCCCCAAAGTCTCGACCAGAATGATAAAAAGAAAGGGAGAAATAGGATCGCCCTGTCGCACCCCTCTAGAAATTTTGAAGAAATTAGAAGGGGAACCATTCACAAGAACAACTTTTTTTTCCAAAGAAATTGTCTCTTAACCAACTAAACAAAAGTCTCTAAAAATCCAAAAGCCCTTAAAATTCTAAACAAGAAGGACCAATTAGTTCTGTCATAGGCTTTAACCAGATCCAATTTAAGTAGGAATCTAGGCCTTTTATTAACCATCAGTGAATGGATGTTCTCATGCACAATGATGATAGGGTCAAGAATTTGTCTCCCCATGACAAAACCACTATGATTGGGAGAGATGATCAAAGGAAGAACCTTCTGCAGCTCAAAGCAAGCACCTTAGAAAGGATATTGTAAATAGAATTACACAAGCTGATTGGCCTAAACTCATTAAAAGACAAAGCCCTAGGGACCTTACGAATCAACACCAAAAAGGTAGCATTTAATTCCTTAAGCAAATTCCTACTACCAAAAAACTCTTTCATTGCATCCACAACATCCTTAGACACAATCAGCTAGAAGTCTTGAAAGAAGAACATAGGAAACCTGTCAGGCTCAAGGGCCTTACTCCGAACAAAGGAGAAGACCGCACTTCTGAATTCCTTAGCCGTAGGAATACAACAAAGCATCCTGTTGAGATCCACACTCACTAGACTAGGAATAACCTCCAACAGCCAATCCTGGTCTGCCAACGACAGAACAAAATCATCAGACAATAGATTAGAGAAAAAAGAGTTAGCCTCCCTTCTAATATCATTTTCATTCTCAATCACCCTACCATCCACACAGATAGACTTAATGTGATTAGAAGCCCTATGCCTAAGGGTTGTGAGGTGAAAAAAATTAGTTTTCCTATCACCACAATTCAACCACACTGCCCGAGATCTCTGTTTCCAAAATTTTTCCTCTCTGGCCACAATATTATGAAGACAGGACAATAACACACTCTCTTCAGAGGCCAAAGAAGCATCATAACCCCATGATTGAATATTCTGTTGAACATGATCAAGATCCACCTTGGCACGAGCCTTCTAATGGAAAATATTACCAAAGGACGCTTTATTCCAATTCCTCACATTTTCCTTATTTGCCGTCAATTTCTTCGCCACCCTATACATAGCCGAACCATCCACTCTAATGTTCCACCATTCAACCAACTTGGACTTAAAATCCAGATGAGAGGTCTACATCTTTTCAAAACAAAAAGGGAAAGCTCTCCTACAACCCACCACATCAGCTAAGAGGGAGATGGGAAAATGATCCGATCCCAACCAGGTCAAGGCAGAAAGGGAACAAGAAAACTGAGCCAACCACTCATGAGAAAGAAGGGCCCTATCCAATTTGACTTGAATAAGAGCATCACCCATCCTATGATTCAACCACATAAAAGAAGCACCCTGAAGATCCACATCAAATAAAGCATTATCATTGACAAAAGTCATCAAGTCAAACCTACTTTCCTCATCAATTTGAGAGCTTCCTAGTTTATCATCAACACTCAAAGGGGTGTTGAAGTCCCCCATAACCAGCTAGTTAACAAAAGGAAACAAAGTACTAAAGGAACACAAACTCTTGCAAAACCACTTATGAGGACTTCTAACATTAGGAGCATAAATATTAGAAGCAATCCAAGAAAAATTACCATAAGAGTGATAAAAGGAAGTGGAAATGTGATTGGGAACCCCGTAAACAACCTTACCAACCACAACTTTCATATTCTAGAAGGTAGCCACACCTCTAGATGCCCCATCCGCATCAAAACCATGAAGACCACAATCTTTAAAGAGCCTTTTCTTTAGACCTTCCAAACTTTCCATAGGCATTTTCGTCTCTTGAATCAAAATCACATCCAGTTTCAGATCCCTCACTAAATTTGCAAGGAGATCCTATTTGTAAGGGTGATTTAACCCTCACATATTCCATGAGAGAATATTCATTGATGGGTCTGAGATGCTCCCTTGGGACACATCTCAAAAATGGTTTTTTGGGAGCCATCCACAATATCCACTTTCTTTCTTTCTCCCTAATCTGCAACAAAGTGGGTCTATCTCTTCCCCTTGGTTCAGATCCACAATTAGCCTTAGAATGATTCCTTGTCGGTATCCCCGTAGGGGACCCATTATTTTTCCTATTTCTAGTCTTGACCAGAGAAAAATGAGGATCCTTAACCTGCTGCGAGCAACTCAACCTACAGTCATTGATAGAAGAGGTGAGCACCAAATTTGAAAGATCCCCTGATGGGTCCTGAAGAGACGTTTCCCAACTACCTTTCTCCCCAATAATAGGAGAGGAAACCACCAAAGACAGGCCCTTACCATTCACTTCAATCTCCCTAGAGAGAGTCCTTAACGACATCCTCACCATCAGCAGCATCTGACCCCTCAACAGGGGCCAACTCATAAGCAACCTCACCTCCATTAGGCCCCATAACATGGCCCTCAATACCAGTAGCGACCTCCCCTTCTTCAAACTCTAGAGCAGCCTCAAAAGAGTAAAGTGCTCGAGGGGGAACAACGCCTGCTTCCTCAACTCCACCAACCTCCTTAACAAAAGACTTCAAAACTACTGCTTCCTCAACAACACCAACCTCCTTAACATAGGACTTCAGAACTACCTTTAATAATCACCAATCCTCAATTGAAATGGCCTCAATGAGTGTAGATCTTGATCATAAACTTGACATAAGATAATGGCTTTGAATGCTTGAACTTGATCACCAATGCTACAACATCACATTAGCTCAACAACATGCATGAATTTGACATGATGATTGATATATTGATTACTGCAATAAACTTTAATAATATTCTTTTGAATGGCTTCTTGAATTCTCTTGTGAACTCTTGATCTCATAAATTTTCTATTAGGACTTGAACATTTAAAAGCTTAAATGAAACTATGCGAAATAACCTTATATTTATACATAACTTAAGATTAAATCCTTAAATTCAAATAATACAAGCTGACATCAGATCTAGGATTTCAAATCAATAAAATACCACCAAAAACATATTCCAAGGGGGGTTCCTAGGGCTAAGTGAGGATTCATTTTCCATAGGGCGAATGGGTCCTAGCACACTTAACTAGGACACACTGTGGGAAATATGAAATGTTATGCAAAAAAGGGGGTCCTACAACCTATTGAGGATTTATTCACCAGGTGGCGAATGGGTCCTAGGTCACTAGCCTAGGACTCATACCTTGTAAAATTAAGTGTTGTGTAATATTATTTATGAATGTCAGGTTATATCCCTTAGAATCTATAATTAATCAGACTTGGATTTGAATTAAAGGGGCCAATTAAGATCAATTAACCTTTATTAATTAATGAAGACCTAGATTAGTGTGAAAGTGTAAAGATACACTTTACAACACCCTAAATAAGGAACAATTAAGTCCATTTAATTATTAATTATTCATTCCCAAATTAAGTGTAAAAAAGGGATACTTTTTTTACACTACATTTTTCCCCCACTTTAGTGAGAGTATGACCCCATGTCAAATTCACACTAAAGTAGACATTCAAGACACTTATGTATGTAGCAATGAAAAAGATACACAATAATACAACATCAAAGACCAAGAAGAAAAGAGAGAAGGATCAAGCCTCAACTATCCAATGTGATGTGGAACACATGTCTCAACTGTTTTTTTGAGAAAAAAGGGGAAGGATCAAGCTTTGAATATCCAATGCGATGTGTAACACATCTCAACTATTTTTCCAAAGAATGTTTGCAAGGATAACTCAATGTCCACTATGCAAATGATGCTCGCGCTCACTCCGGGGTAGTGGAACCTTAGGCCATCCACTAGGTGAGTATCCCTCTAGGAAGATGGATTAGTGAGAAAGTCATTCCTGTGTGTCAACTCTCATTGTACTTACCATACCAAAGTTACCCCTCTGATAACTCCAATAGGTTGCCACTCACATTCCTACTTCGTGCTTAACTAGCTACGTTAGGCTAAGAATCCATGCCCAACAATTTCTATAGGTTCTTGTTCAAAGGGATATTGTTTCGTTTGTGTAAGGTCTTATTCTTAGGGATCATCATGCCAAATATCTCCAAGAGAGGAAAAATCAAGAGTAACATATTGCAACTTAGGGGATGCCTTGCATCACATCAATCCACTAAGGGGTATGTGCAGGATCATCATGGAAAAAATAGGCCCTTAAGTGGCAAAAAATTCAGAAAAATCAAAGTTAGGAAACTTGACATAAAAATTTGAATAAGTTATCTATATTATTTCAAAAATGTGTAAGAATAGAATCTATAGAAAATTGAATGTAGTTTCTAAACTACTAGGTTTGTTTTTTTAAAAAGAAATCTATATGGTGAAAATTTGAAATTTCAATGCAGTAGTACTTAAATTTCAGGGAAAAAATAAGTAGGTGTCTGTCTGACCACCCTAACCACAATAAAATGATAATATTTTTTTATAATATTTTATACATAAGTAGAGGACTCATGTCCAAATGTGATCCATATTTTTTTGTAATTTTTTTCCAAGTAAATAATTAATTATGATTTATTGCAAATTTTAAAAATATAAAACTCGTGTGTCGACCACCTTAACTTGGTCAAAACTTCATGAAATTCAATTTTTATTTTTTTAATCTTATAGTATGCAAAGCATAGAATGTGATGCATGTTTTGGATTCCAAAATTGTGATACTATTTGAAAGCTATAGATGTTTTTCAATTAGCCTATCGATCAGGACTTTAGTTGTAGTTCAAATAGAAAATAAATAATTATTATTTATTAAATTCAAAATAAAGCATAATTTATATTGGTGGAGAGTTGAGAATCTCCTTTAAAAACCCTTCTCATTTCATCAATTTTGGGTTAAAAAAAAGTCGTCAGCCACATACCCTACAAATACCCATCATATTGCCACTTTTTGGCCCATCATGATCTTGTACATACCCTAAGAGAAAGTCGTATGCTTAGGGATATCACACTCTTAGAGGAAATCAAACCCAATGACACCACCAAGAAAAGGATGCATCACAAGAAAGAGAAAATCACACCATGAAATATGTAAAATGTCAAAAGATGTCATTGATGTATGCCCCCAATTTAAAGTGGTTGCTAATGCCATTGCTATGAGTAATTACTTTAAAGTAGCCAATGTTTACTCCTATGACATGAGAGATTTCCTTGAAAAATCCTATTCCAAGTCATATATTTTCAAAATAAAGCTACGCCATAAAATAGGAGGGAGGAGTTGCCCCCAAAAATACATAAGGGATCTATGGATTCGAGGTAAGTATGTCTTTACTACAATGTTGTTTAAGAGCTTAGAAATGTCATCATTCCCCAAATACTCATAGAACTGGAAGAATGACACATAGAGAGTGAAAATAAATAAAAATAATCTCGGGTCAACATGGAAGAGACCTAAATGTCTCGATGTCTTGTGTCATCCCCAAAAGGAAAACAAAAGACAAGTGAAAAAGATAAAATGTTTACAACATAGAGAAGAATGTAGATACAAATAGAGGAATGCACAAAAAGAGAGAGAGATACATCAAATGCGACAACACAGGGGATCACATTACGCACATGCAATCACATAAAGAACATGAAAAAGAAAGCAAAAAGAAGACTAGTAAGGCACATGTGAGTCAACCTATAGTAGGTCATCCACATCCCAATCTCAATTGGTATATACAAAAGGAAGACAACTAGCCAAAGGGACAATAACAAGTGTCAAAAGTTAGGACAAGGCTATCTAACCTTCTTTCCCCCACTAAGTGCAAGACAAGAGTGAGTCGAGATAAGTGACATGAGAATGAGCTCCTTATGATAAGAGAATGATTTGTAATGAATTTTCATAACATGCAATAGTGAGACTACTATGACCCTACAACTATTACATGAAAAGGAGTGAAATGCATGCTTTAAGGGACTATCTCTATCATATCAAATTTATCAAGGACCCTCCTTAAGGAATGAAACTCATTAGTAGGGTTCCCCAATGTTCTATGATATGCACAATAATTCATGTTCGTAGGCTTGTTACCCTTACTAGAAGGTGGCAATGTAATCCATCCTATATGAAGAAGACATTCTATCTTTTGTTCAATTTGTGTTTTAGTATGTAGGAATGACAAATTTTTGAGTTTTTAAGGTTTTTGTTTCTTGCTTGATTCACCAAATTGTTGAGGTAGATGTTGAGGAGGAGGACCTAAGATGATCCTATCATCCTTGTGAGGCATTGGTTGTTCTTTAGGAAGGACACTTATGTCAAGAGGAGGATCTTGATATCCTATTCCTTTTTTTTGTTCAATAGGAATTTTATCTAAAAGTTTATGAATTTTATGCTCATTAGTTGTCACATCCTTGGTTGGTTAATACCTTAAATTCTTGGCCATAAGTCTCTTCAAGGTTGATGGGAGTGTTGGTCACTTTGTTAACATAATGTGGATGACTATGCACTTGATTAGAGGAACTAGGTTCACTCATTGTTGGAAGTTTAGGCTTAGTTTGTGACTCAATTTCAGGATGCAAAATTCCAAACATCTCAAGTTGTGTTGGTTGTTTCATGGAAGGATAGAAAGATGCATTATTCTCAATATTGTTAAGGCAATCATTTATGAATTCATGCATGCTAGCATCATCTTCTCCAATGATGTCAAATTCACGAGGACAATCATTAGGATTTGGGTGAGCATGTGTAGGTTCAATTGCATTAGGATCATTTCCAAAAACAAAACTTGAAACATCAACCAAGGAGAACAAAAACTTCCACACATTGCTAAAAAACTTGTCCATTTTTAAAATTTCAGACTTGAAACAAGGTAATTTGCTGATTACACTATGTAATTTAGAAGCTGAAAATGAAATCTTGAAAATACAATTTTGAAGTCACACAATGAACTAAATGTACCTAATTAAGCTAGATATAATGAAATGAATGAAAAAGAAAATAAGGAAACTATAATAGAGATCTAAAAATAGAAAATGGAAGCACAAAACTAAAGATTTTAATTTCCAGAAATACAAATCAAGAACTGATTAGGGACTCCTTCAACCTAGGGAATGGGTCCTATTTAGGGTTTTGAAGCTGATTTTTACAAATTTTCAAGTTTTTGTTAATGATTTTTAGATTCAAGTCTACTATAGTAAGTTTCAAGTTTAATTTTCTATAATTGCAATGTGGAATGCAAGTTGAAAATATGACAAAATGATGAACTAAAAGACCTAGTTTGATATGCAATTTTTTGTTTCAATTTTCAAATGCAAGTTTACATGTTATAGATGATATGGAAGATGGATAATTTTTTTATACTTTTCATATTTAAAGAATGCAAGTTACATTGCAATCCTAAAAACCCTAGATGAGATGAAAATTTGAATACAAACTAAACACCCTAAATGAGATCTAATTCAATGCAAATGAATCCTAATGAATTCAAGATATAATCTAAGATGAAAAGAGACTCCAAAATCAGAAAACTACAATGCTCAAAAAGTCAAGTTCACCAAAATGAAATAAAGAAAAATTGGGGCGGTTAAGAGAAGATCCTGAAATGGGTTCACCCTATTTTTTCTATGTTGTTTCACTCAATTATGAGGGATATAATGAATAAATAAGAATCCGAAAAAAAACATAAACAATATAGTAATCAAAAGGTAGGTTTTAAGAGGGTTAAATACTGTGTACTTGTTGCAAAAAGTGCTTTTTCAGGCCTCATTGAGGACTCATTCGCCTAGTGGTGAATGGGTCCCTACTAGGGTTTTGGAAAATCAATTTTTGGGTCTTATTCTTCAATTTCTGCACTGCCAAATCCTAGGTGTTCATCTCCCAAAAGTCAGAAATGAATTTTGTAGAAGACTTTTCGTGATCTTGCAAGAAAGATGACAACTTTGACAACTTCGCAACTTTGACAACTTTTTCTCTCCACTTGATCTTCAACGTAAAACCTACAATCACACATCAAAGAGGAGAAAATGTTGATTGTTAGGGAATAGGGGTTTTCCTTGGTAAAACCCCATTTTGGTAATTGAAACTTGAATTTAAACAATGCATAAAACTTGAAAGATGAATGAACAATGTAATGTTACTAATCACCAATTCTCAATTGAACCTTGGATTCAACTTAGCATGAAATGGCCTCAATGAGTGTAGATCTTGATCATAAACTTGACATAAGATAATGGTTTTGAATGCTTGAACTTGATCACCAATGCTACAAAATCACATTAGCTCAAAACCATGCATGACTTTGACATGGTGATTGATATCTTGATTGCTGTAATAAAATTTAATAATCTTCCTTTGAATTCCTTCTTGAATGCTCTTGTGAACTCTTGATTTCATAAATTTTCTATTAGGACTTGAACATTTGAAATATTAGATGAACTATGTGAAATAACCTTATATTTATACATAACTTAAGATTAAATCCCAAAATTCAAATAATACAAGCCAACATTAGATCAAGGATTTCAAATCATTAAAATACTGCCAAAAACATATTACAATGGGAGGTCCTAGGGTTAAGTGAGGATCCATTCACCATAGGTTGAATGGGTCCTAACACACTTAACTAGGACACATTTCAGGAAATATAAAATGTTATGCAAAAAGGGGGTCCTAGGACCTAGTGAGAACCCATTCACTAGGTTGGGAATGGGTCCTAGGTCACTAGCTTAGGACTCCTACCTTGTAAAATTAAGTGTCGTGTAATATTATTTATGAGTGTTGGGTTTTATCCCTCGAAATATGCAATTAATTAGGCTTGGATTTGAATTAAAGGGGCCAATTAAGCTCAATTAACCTTGAAATTAATTAATAAAGACCTAGATTAGTGTGAAAGTGTAAAGATACACTTTACAACACCCTAAATAAGGTACAATGGAGTCCATTTAATTATTAATTATTTATTCCCAAATTAAGTGTGTAAAAGGGATACTTTTTTCTACACCACAAAAAGACAATGCAACCCCAAGTATAAAGCTTCTTCAACAAGTGTTTTGAAATAAACACCTATTCTAGAGTGAATCTAACAACACTTCATTACCTGGAAACAAACTATGCATTCTAAAATGCAAGGCATACAATATATAGAGAGACACAAGTTAGAAGAAGCATCTAGAAGATGATAGGCATCCAAATCCACATGGAACAATATCCCATGCCATACACATGCATTTGGACACTTGTACAATATTTCTTTACACCCCACATTATAGTTGTCATAACATACAAATATTCCTTCCTCAAGCTTGGGCACCCAAAATATGCTAATGATATTCTATGACAGATGCCTTGCCTATGACAAATTCCTTACAACTGTCATAAAATCCATC
This sequence comes from Sequoia sempervirens, assembly GCA_007258455.2. NCBI lineage: Eukaryota > Viridiplantae > Streptophyta > Pinopsida > Cupressales > Cupressaceae > Sequoia > Sequoia sempervirens. The sequence goes on from VDFB02098678.1 coordinate 24,567, forward strand.
ATAAATTTGTGATAAAATCTATTGAGAGGGGGAGTGGGTGAATCAGTAGACACTAAAAAATTTATCCTTCTTAACCTTAATGCAAACATAATCCTCAAGTCTAAATGTACAAATTAAAACATGAAAAGATATGACAAACACATGAATATAAAATATCAACACATAACACCAGATATATGTGGAAAACCCAAGATGGGAAAAACCACGGTGAAAAAAGTTGCTTGAGTCTACTGCTCAAATCTAGCATCACAAATAAATCTTCTATTACAATGTTTAAGGGAACCAACCCTAATGAGACACCAATCCCCTATTCTAAGCACCAACTCAGTACAAATGAGCCAAATACATCTACAACATTAAAATCTCATATATGCATAAAATTGGTTCTACATTACCTGATAATGCATAATTTTGCAGCACACTTATCTTTCTTTGCTCACTCTCCTTCAATTGTAATCAGCTTAAAAAATTCATTCAATACTCTATCCAACTAACTTAGTAACTCACACACTTAACCCTCTAATATGGTTACCCTCTTTAAAAAAATTTGACAGTTTTTATTTCTGGTCTACTATATTTATAATATTCTCTGCCTTCACCGTCAAGCTATCTCAAACACACAAACCCTTATCCATGTTCAACGTACATTCCATTATTGATTAAAATAAACCTAGAGTTTTCATGTTGTTTTTATTTTTCTATGCAATGGTTTCATATATAATATTTTTTATTTTCCTTGCCTTAGTACCACCATTTCAACCAATAAGAAATGAATTATTTGTTGAATGATTACCTAGTAATTTATGCAAAAGTCTCCATTTTTCCTTCCTTTTACTTGATTCCACTGACCTGGAATCACTGCATCAAACTTTTCAACTCCATCAAACCCATTTGGAAGCATCTCTTGGGGTTTCCTTCACTCACCAGATTCTCCAGGAAGCTACCATTTATCGAGCCAATCAACTATCTACCTTATTCAATGCATTCTCCATATTTTTTTAAGCACAACCTATTAGGCTTTCATACCTACCTATGCACTAATGACATAAGAAATCATGCTATTTTTATTCACATCTTCAAAACAATGTTTTATAGATTAAATCAACATTATTTGATTAGGGTTTTATCTCCTTTTAAATCACATTAACATCATTGACCAAAAAATTGTTTAATCACTTTATAAAATGTCGACCAAGAAAATCGTGTTGATTTACAACAATGATGTAAAATCAACAAATAAACATATGCCACATGTTGCAATGTTATTCACCCTCAAATACCACCCCATAAGTATTCTACTAATTCATCCATGCCATGTGTCACAATCCTGCTAGCCCATAGGGTCAGACTGAGTCAATGCCTTCATTCGACAAGATGGCAAGCTACTGCCACCTGTCCTTCTCTTGACTGTCAGGGACTGGGGATCCCTTTTTCTTCATACCACATAGAGCTTGAGTGAAAAAAATGACACACATACCTTCAAACAGTGAAGACCTAAAGATACATTGGATTATGAGGTGTTGGCTTTCACACATCCTTCACACACCATACTCCATACTTTCCATTCGGTAAGGCGCAAGCCATACCTCCAACTCATGATGCTCAATAAAGTTCTTTGTAAGTGTTGTTAGTCATAAACCTATCAGCTTTCAGGCTTTCATCCTTCACCATACTTCATAACCTATCAAGGCCTTAACTTCTACTAGAGATGCCCAAAACCTCTTCGGGGTTTAGAGAACTTTCATACCTATTCCTTCAAATACAAAGGTAAGATGTATACAAAAAGTTCAAAGTCTGAAATACAATAGACTTAGCAAATTTTACTTCATCTTTCTGAGGGACTCGGTAAGGGGTATGTCTGAGGCCTGAGACCCAAAACCTTGCAGACTTAATGTAAATTTGAATATTTTTCAATGCATTTGGTAAGCAATAGGCCTGAAGTCCAAACTCTAAAACCTGCAAACTTAGCACAAATTTAGCTAAGTCTTTTAAACCTCTTCTATCTAGTATTACATAGATCTTCTTTTTGACTTCAATCGGGCTCATTGCTGTAATCTCCTCCTTTACACTAGCTCCATTTCACCTCTGCATTCTCTCCTTTTGACATCAATGAAAACAATAGGACAAAAATCTCCCCTTTTGTCATTAATGGCAAAACGTAATGCTCAACCAAATCTGCTCAACCATATGTATCTCAAATTATGATTTGCACACTGTGACATCTTCCTGATCAACATTCATGTACAATTTTCACTTTATTCAACATTTGACCATTTGTTCCTCTTCTCCCCCTTTGACATCAATTTTGAAAGGCACATTCCCCTTGAAAGCATACTCCCCCTTTGACAAATAGTTCAAAGAGAGAGTGGGGATCCTAAAATCTGCAACCATCAAGTCGTTAGAAATTTGTAAAACAAGTTTAGTTGACTTGATCTTGTTGTCCTTGTCTAGGGATGAAGAAATAATCAATGAAGCTCCCCCTAGATTCATGCATTATCCCTAAGATTTATTGATACGATGTGGGAGAAATGACTCCCAACTTTTGCCTTAGATATTAAAATTGCTCTATAGGGAGAGGCTTGGTGAAAATGTCAGCCACCTATTCTTTTGTTGGGGCATACTCCATGCTAACCTCTCTGTCTGCAACATTTTCTCTAATGAAGTGATACTTTATGGATATGTGATTTTTTCTAGAGTGCATCACTAGATTCTTTGAGATATTTATTGCACTTGGATTGTCACAAAGAATAGAGATAGGTTCATTGTACTCTACCTTGATGCCCTTAAGTGTCTGCTTCATCCATAGGACTTGAGTACAACAAGCTGCTACTACTACATACTCTGCTTTTTTGATGGAAAGAGTGACTAATTCTTGCTTCTTGCTCATCTAGGAAACAAATTTGTTTCCCAAAAAGAATGCTCCACCACTGGTGCTTTTCCTATCATCTACACAGCCTACCCAATTTGCATTTGTGTATGTTGTGAAAGAAAAATATTTGCTCTTGGGATAGCACAACCCATAATCAATAGATCTGAAAATTATTTTCATTGTGTTGACATGAGACTCCCTTGGTGCAGCCTGAAACCTTCCAACTAAACATACTGCTTGCATAATATTGGGCCTTGATGTAGTTAAGCATAGCAAGATACAATCATTGACCTATGCATTGTTTGATTTGCTTTTAGGGATTCATCTAATTTTCTCAATTTGTAGCCAGTTATCATGGGGGTATTGATTGGTCTACTATCCTCCTCTTTCTTAGAGTTATCCTTTTCATCAGGAGAACATTTAGTATCAAGAAGACTTATTCTACTAGAGTTAAAAATTTTAGCTTGGGGTAGCTTACCTCTATGCTTTTTGGAGCCATTCCTTAGTCTTCTGATAAAGTTAGCTCCCTCTTCATCAACATTCTTAGATCCACATTAGCATTCTTAGATCCACATCAACATTCTCAGATCCATATGTAGATGCTTCTATCATCTCCCTTCTATCTGCAACATCTCTCATGGATGTGTCTGCAATCTTCTCATCTTTACTTGTCTCTATATTTTCAGACTTTCCTCTATGTTTCTGAATCTTGGCCTACACTTTGCAATCATCACCTTCATATATCCTCCTTAACTCTTTAAATGTATCATGTGCATTTTGATAGTGCATGACTTTGACAGCTACCAATCTTGACATCCCACTCAGAATTGCAAATATTTCCTTAACATTATCTTCAAAATCCTTCTTTCCAGTAGTATGAGTGGGAAGAATAGCTGAAGCCTTATATCCCTTCTCAATTGACATCTAAACATAAGACCCTAATGATTCCAGACAAGCCTTCATTTTACTGCTCCAAATCATATAGTATGTTCCATTTAAAAAGAGAGGTACTTCTTATGTAGATGATCCTTCTTGACTAACCATTTTGTGTTTACTTTACCAAGATCTACCCGAGCTAATTAAGCTTCTCTTAGGAAACCTAGGGCTCTGATACCAATTTTTGGAACACAAAAATCTACTGAGACAAGGGGTGAATTAGTAGATACTAATTTTTTAGCTTTCTTAACCTTAGTACAAACACAAAACTCAAATATAAATGTGAAGATTAAAACATGAAAAGATATGGCAAACACATGCACATAAAAGATCAAAAAATAACACCAGATATATGTGGAAAACCCAAGATGGGAAAAACCACGGTGACAAAATTTGCTTGAGTCTACTGCTCAAATCCAATGTCACAAATAACTCTTCTGTTACAACGTTTAAGGGCACCAACCCTAAGGAGACACCAATCCCCTATTTTGATCAACTCAATACAAATGAGGCAATAACCTCTATGACATTAAAATATCATATATACATAAAATTGGTTTTGCATAACCTGACAATGCATCAATACATTCAGTACATAATTTTACAACACACTAATCTTTCTCTACTCACTCTCCTTCAATTGTAATCAACTTCAAAAATTCATTCAATACTCTATCCAACTGACTCAATAACTCGCTTACACACTTAACTCTCTTACACGGTTACCCTCTTTAAAAAAAAACTAACCATTTTTATTTCTGGTCTGCTATATTTATAACATTCTCTTCCTTCACTATCAAGCTATTTCAAACATATAAACCCTTGTCTAGATTCAACATATATTCCATTCTTGATTAAAATAAACCTAGGGTTTTCATGTCATTTTTTATTTTTTCGTGCAATGGTTCCATATACAATATTTTTGATTTTCCTTACCTTAGTATCGTCATTTCAACCAATAAGCAATGAATTATTTTCCGAATGATTACCTGGTAATTTGTCCAAAAGTCTCCATTCATCCATCCTTTTACTTGATTCCACTGACCTATAATCACTACATCAAACCCATCTGGAAGCATCTCTTAGGGTTTCCTTCACTCACTAGCTTCTCCAACAAGCTACCATTTATTGAGCCAATCAACCATCTACCTTATTCAATGCATTCTCCATATTTTTGTATGCATGACCTGTTAGGGTTTCATAGCCACTTGTGCACTAATGAGATAAGAAATCATGCCAATTTTATTAACATTTTCAATCCAGTTTTTTATTGATTAAATTGACATTATTCAAATGATTAGGGTTTTATCGCCTTTTAAATCACTTTAACATCATTGACCAAAAAAATGTTTAATCGCTTTATAAAACATTGTCCAAGAAAATCACATTGATTTACAACAATGTAAAATCAACAAATAAACATATGCCACATGTCACAATCTTATTCAACCTCAAATACCATGCCATAAGTCTTCTACCGATTCATCCATGCCATGTGTCACAATCCCACTAGCTCATAGGGTCAAACTGAGTCAACGCCTTCATTCAGTAGGATGGCGGGATGTTGCCACCTGTCCTTCTCTCAGCTATCAAGGATTGGGGATCCCTTGTTCTTCATACCACATAGAGCTTGATTAATACAACTGACACACATACCTTCGAACTACAAAAATAGAAAGATACATTGGATTGTTGGGTGTCAGCTTTCACACATCCTTCACACACAATACTCCATACTTTCCATTCAATAAGGTGCAAGCGATACCTCCAACTCGCAATGCTTGATAAAGTCCTTTGCAAGTGTTGTTAGTCATAACCCTTCCAGGTTTCAGGATTTCATCCTTCACCATACTTCATAACCTATCAAGGCCTTAACTTTGACTAGAGATTCCTGAAACCTCTTCGAGGTTTGAAGAACTTCCATACCCATTCCTTTGAACACAAAGGTAACATGTATACACAAAGTCTGAAGTTTGAAATACACTAGACTTAGTGGATTTTACTTCATCTTTTTAAGGGACTCGGTAAGGGGTATGTCCGATGCTCGACACCCAAAACCTTACAGACTTAACACAAATTTGACTAAGTCTTTTTCAATGCATTTGGTAAGGGATAAGCCCGAAGCCCAAACTCTAAAACCTACAAGCTTAGCACAAATTTAGCTAAGTATTTTACACCTCTTCTATTTGGTATTACATAGATCTTCTTTTTGACTTCAATCAGGCTCATTGTTGCAATCTCCTCCTTTACATTAGCTCCATTTCACCTCTACATTCTCTCCTTTTGACATCAATGATAACAATTTTCCAACAACATGCATTTGGACACTTGTACAATATTCCCTTACACCCCATGCAGTTGTCATAACATGAAAATATTCCTTCCTCAAGCTTGGGTTCCCAAAATATACTAATGATAGCCTATTATAGATGCCTTACAACTGTCATAAAACCCATCATAAATTTTCCATAAAATCTAGCATAAGACCCATCATTGAATCCACCATAACTGACCAAAATATTTGATTCATTTAGAATCTGTCACAACCCAACTTGGGCACCAAATTTCTCCCTGCATAAAGATGCCTTATGACATGTTATAGAATCTGTCATAAGTCAAATATTCCAAAGCAGGATGCTTATGTCCACTTGGGATGATGATGTGTCATCTAATCACCTCCAACGAGGATGCCACCTAGTTGGTGGGTCCCAATTTATGACATGACAATATAGACAATTAAATAAAAAAATAAATACAATAATTTATTGAATTAAACATGTTAGGACTCTAAGGTTGGGACACCTTAATCCCAATAGGAACAAAATTTACACTACCTTGCAACCTTTTATTGAATGCATTTGATAGTTTTGGGGTAGTAAGAAAAAATTTCACCATAGCCAAATGGATTAGAGATATGAAAAAATGAGGGATTGAGTATTGTAGAGAGACCCTACACCTTCATGTACCTTTATACATAATGTTTGTAAGTGCCAAATTTTTTAAGATACGACTCATCAAAGTTTGTCACTTTTAGCATTTAGGGATCTTAGGAGAAAGCATTGGTACAATGCACATTGGAATGGTCTGGCCTGTTGGGGAGTGAAATAGGACCTTTCCTAGAATTAACCCACCCACCTGGATGTGTTGGCATTGTCCGTTTGGATACATGGTGGATGAAACAAAAGTTACACTACCTTGCAACTTTTCGTTGAATGCATTTGACAGTTTTTGCAATAGTTGAAAACTTGGTGCTACAATCAAATGGATTGGAGTCTTAAAAAAATGAGAGGTTATTGTGGATTTATCTTACATGGCCCTATAGGATAGTTAAATGTATGATATGATCATAATCTAGTGGTTGGTAATTTGAATTTTGGTAAATAATATTTAAAATTTCAATACATTATTGTTAACTTATTAATTATTGTCTTTGTTGCATTGCACTCTATAAATATAAATTTTAGATTCATGTTTGTTGGGAAATACATATCTTTATTAATTATTTATTTTCAATAAGGTGATGAATTTGACATTGTATTTAACTTGTTATCACATGATAGAAAATTATATTCAAAAATTAAAATTTGGATATGGGATATGATTCATATATATATTGCTCGGGGCTAAGTAAATTATGAGAACACTTTAAACCATTTAAGCTACCAATTTATGAATAAAAAGTTTACACAAATTGATTTCCATAAGGCCACGAGGCCATACAAAATGTCATCAAAATGTCATACAATGCCATGATGCCAATGTATTCACTCTTAGTCTACAAAATATTGGCCGATACATATAGCCACACTTAAAATTTTATCTATGTGCCATGTATAGGCATACAAAATATGTTCATCTATGAATACTGAACACTAATCTTGAAATGTAGGGCCTCTTTTAGCCTAACTAACTGAACTTTGGTCACTGCTAGCAGTCAGTGTCTTGTGTCATTTTGGTCTCTTATGCTCCTTAGTAATTTGTACCATAACCTATACACTCAAAATATAAAATTGGATACTATGCCAAATTCAAAAAATATAAAAATTATTTAAAATGATACATATATTATAAACACACTTACAACATACTGGTAGTTTGATTCTTGTTGCTAACAACGCTTGACATCATTAAGATATGTTTGTCCTTGCACTGGGGTGTTTACATCCATCTATAACATAACAAAGACATATTTATCAATTTTTTTGATAGGTCCCACTTGAAATTTGGAAATCTGCATTTTTCCAGCAATTAACTCCCAACTGTCAGAAATCAGTTCCCGACACTTTTCCAACAAGAGGACTAATTTGCCACCCTTGGCGAATGAGTCCCACTGTGAAAAATCAAAATTTTGATCAGCATTACAGACATTCCAAAAAGCTCACACATCATTCAGGTGCACTCAGATTTGACCCCGTACTTTCTGTTTTGCATATTTCTTTCTATCTCTTCATGTTTCATAGTTTTTTCATATCACACTGTGTTTTCAAACAAGTCATAAATCTTAGTTTTGCATGCATTTTAGATCATCTTAATTAGTCAATTGTATTTAGTTTAGTTCATTTATATCATATCACATCACACATTTCCTTATTTGAATGAACATCTAGCATTTTAGCGAACCTAAATCTCTCTCTTTCTAGGTGAAAAACTTAGGAAGAGAGCAAGCATTTTGGGTTCCTAAAATCTATGTCTCATTTTGGTGAACCTAAATTTTGAGCTT